>LTAE01000005.1:122677-136828 GCA_001647135.1 Pontederia paniculata
ATCTTTACTCTACTCGCCACCACAACCACCACCACCACCTCCTCCTCCGACCCCATTTCCCCACCTCCATTCGCCTCTCCCCAACTCATTCCCTCGCCGGCGCTGCCTCCTCCTCTTCCTTCTGCCTCCGCCGCGCCCCTTTCCGATGCTCCGCCACCTCCCCCAACGACGCCGCTGCAGACCCGATCCGCTCGCGCCCGGACTACACCCCGAACCACATCTCCGACCCCAACTACGTCCGGATCTTCGACACCACCCTCCGCGACGGCGAGCAGTCTCCCGGCGCCAACATGACCAGCGCCGAGAAGCTCGTCGTCGCCCGCCAACTCGCCCGCCTCGGCGTCGACATCATCGAGGCGGGATTCCCCGCCTCCAGCCCCGACGACCTCGACGCCGTCCGCTCCATCGCGATCGAGGTCGGTAACCAGCCCGCCGGCGAAGACGGTCACGTCCCGGTGATCTGCGGTCTCGCCAGGTGCAACAAGAAGGACATCGACGCTGCGTGGGAGGCCGTGCGGCACGCCAGGAAACCGCGGGTGCACACTTTCATAGCCACGAGCGAGATCCACATGAAGCACAAGCTGCGGAAGACGAGGGAGGAGGTGGTAGCTATCGCCAGGGACATGGTGGCCTACGCCAAGAGTCTGGGGTGCCATGACATTGAGTTCAGCCCAGAGGACGCCGGAAGGTATTGCACATTCGTTGTTCGATGAAATTGCTGAAGTAAAAAAATTGCATTTTTAATGTGCTGGGACTGGGAGTCATCTTTTTTCTTGGTGATCCACAGGTCTGATAGGGAATTTCTCTATCATGTGCTGGAGGAGGTGATCAAAGCTGGAGCGACTACTGTGAACATCCCTGACACAGTTGGCTATACTCTTCCTTCTGAGTTTGGACAGTTGATTGCTGACATAAGGGCAAATACTCCAGGCATTGAGAACGCTATTATCTCCACCCACTGCCAGAATGATCTTGGGCTTTCCACTGCTAATACACTTGCTGTATGTATTTTGCTTCTCAATGCTGCAATGGAATTATTTGTTTCGTCCGTGGTTCCCATCTTCACACACTCACTTTGTGGGCTTATCTAAACTCAGGGAGCTTATGCAGGGGCAAGGCAGCTAGAGGTCACCATCAATGGTATTGGTGAAAGAGCCGGGAATGCTTCTTTGGAGGAGGTATATGGTCCCTGTTTTTAGTTGAGCATAAACACTTCTTCCTCATAATTATTGATTGGAATGTCGCAAACAAGCAACACACTCTTGTTCATAAAAAAAACCCCTCGTTCATCCCTGGAAAATCTTTCATAAAAAAACTTACAAAGACAACATATTAGCATTAGCATATTCTTGCAGTGGAGATGCTGTCTACAAGCCAGTGAAATATTTTTACTCTGTACATAGTTCGTACTCACTTTCTTTTCTAATCTCTCGTATGTGTTCCTGAAATTTGTCAATTTCATGTCTTTTCACATTGACATTGATTAAAGGTTTACCTTTTCACTTCAGCTACTTTTATCATAATTTATTTTGTACTTTATGTTGATTCTATCAGTAAAGTCACTTGAATTAATGCATTTCTCCTATGTGCTCTCACAGATATCTTGAATTTGCCATGGAACTTTGCATTCTTTATCTCACTCTTTATCTCTTTTTTTCAAAGCATTTTCTTGAACGCATGTAGGTTGTTATGGCCATAAAGTGCCGTCAGGAACTCATGGGAGGGTTGTATTCTGGAATTAATACGAAGCATATTGTCATGGCAAGCAAAATGGTTAGTATTATTATTATCTTCTGGAGTATAACACTTCGAATTTCGAATGTGATTCTTTTGTGTAAAAATGTTGGCATTTCTTATTGCAGGTTGCAGAATATACTGGACTGCATGTGCAACCGCACAAGGCTATTGTTGGTGCTAATGCTTTTGCTCATGAAAGTGGTATTCACCAGGTTTGTGTCTATGAAGATATCTCATATAGTCAGTTTGTGGTCTTGAAATGTAAATTTCAGTTGGTCTTTCAGGCATGCTGTGTTCCATCATATTTTCTTGTTAAAATAAAGCATGTTTCCTACAGATTTAATATGATGGTGGAATAATAATTCAATATTCTATCGCGGGCGAAGGGTTCTGTATCCCAAGTGGATATGTAGCCTTGTAAAAGTTAATGCATTTAAAGGCTCCCCTAGAAAATAGACGTAAAAGCTAGCTTTAAGATATCTGTTTCCTTTTGTTCTTCTTTTTGGAAGAATCATTTCTATTGGAAACTTCATTTGCTTATGTCATTGATGGGCATTTTCTGCCAATCGTTGGCGTATTTACTTAAATGAAATGGTTATTCATCTCAAATTGCTCATATGAACCATTGTTTTCAATGTCTGTATTCTCATAAAGCCTGCACTCTTAAATATCCAAAATTTCTGACATAAAAGCATTTCACAGGGCTTCTTCATTGTTTGATTTTGTGCTTCTCTATAAGGATGCGATAAACTCAACTCAAATTTGAACATTTAAACATTCTATCTTTTGGTTCGAAATGATGAAGAGTGAAGCACTTGTTTTCCTGTATTTTTTTTTCAATGAACTAGATACCTCAATTTTTATCACATTTAAAGAACACATGAAACATTTGATATTAAAGAATATATAACTATCCTTGCGCTGTTTGGTTTGCATTCATGATGGTTCATTTTGCATTAATCAATTCATGTATTTATTAGGAACAGGTGCTTGGTATTTGGTGCATATATGATGTAATTTGCACCAAACCATGCAAATTGATGAACTACAAGGATACTTAGTGCAAAAAAAAAGTTTCTTGCATTCAGAGTTAATGAATAATTCTCTGTTTCATGTACATCAGATATGTGAACAGTTATTCTTGTTGCCATTAATATTTGACTTACACACCTAAAAAAAATGTTATTACACATATGAGGGATGCATGGTCTATTACATGGGTAAGGTTATGCATGCACTAGATGAGCTTAAACCCCTAAAAAAATATCTGAGCAGTTATTTCTTGTTGCCATTAATATTTAACTTACACTCCTCAAAAAAATGTTACACACATATGAGGGATGCATGGTCTATTACATGGGTAAGGTTATGCATGCACTAGATGAGCTTATACCCCTAAAAAAATATCTGAGCAGTTATTTCTTGTTGCCATTAATATTTAACTTACACTCCTCAAAAAATGTTATTACACACATAAGGGATGTGTGATCTTTTACATGGATAGGGTTATGCATGTGTTAGATAATGAAAGGTAAGAGCTTATTAAGACAAATGCATTCTCAAGTTATCAATATGAAATCAGGAGCCACACAACTTGCATCCAGTATTGAGGTTACGGCTTCATATTTATGTCCCTGAATTAAATCAACCCTTTCTGTTTGCAAATTGGCAGGATGGGATGCTTAAACACAAGGGAACTTACGAAATCATTTCCCCTGAAGACATTGGATTAACTCGTTCAAATGATTCTGGTATTGTGCTAGGGAAGCTTAGGTATAAAACATCTCTTTTTCATTAACTTTGGACCTATCATCAAATCAAACAATAAGGTCCTGGCGACTCTTCTGATAAACTGTTTCCTAAATGTCTCAAATAAGACCTCTCAAATTTTGTGATTGAACTAATAAGTGATTTAACTAGTAAGTGTTGAAGCTAATTTTCTAATTACTTATTTCATGATAATTACTGAAGTTTTTTTATAAGGATAATTACTGAAGTTGACAACAAGATTCCATTTTCTTACATATTATTTTCTAGTAATACTAAGGAAACTCTTCTAAAAAAAAGTAATACTAAGGAAACCCTTCAAAAAAAATACTAAGGAAACTACTTATGAAACTCTCCAGTTACATTATGAATTTATGATATTGTGACAAACTAATAGTTCATGTGTTCCTTGCAGTGGACGCCATGCACTAAAATCGAGATTGCTGGAGGTAATCAATATTGTTTGCCCTTTCTGGATTTTAGAACATCATATTTTTTGTGGCAAATGTATGATATATGTTCTATCGTCAGTTTGGCTATAATATAGATGACAAGGAACTGGATGACGTTTTCAAACGTTTCAAGGAAGTTGCTGAGAAGAAAAAGGTGAGAACCAATGTTTTAAAAGATTGTTCTTGTCTGACATTTTTTGAGAGAATTTGTTTCTCTTCTCTATTTTTCACTTCCAATGCGTCTGTCAGACAACAGAATATCAATTTTCCTCAAGCATATCAATCTCTCTACATATCTTGACACTTCCCGTCGGTTTTAAAAGAAGTTTTAAAACAGTCTCTTACTTTATGTGGATTTCTGCTAATCTTCGGAGTATTGGGCCTGTCAAAAGATATATAAACAGATGTGTTTTCATCATTTGTATAAAGGATTTCATATGCTGTATCTGCAATCTTAATCACCCTGATGTGTTGGTAGTGTTACTTCTAGAGGGTTACTCAGGGAATTATTTACTTTTGCAGCGTGTTTCTGATGAAGATATTGAAGCATTAATATCTGATGAGATATTTCAGCCTCGAGTAGTTTGGTCTCTTGGCGAGCTACAGGTGGTTTACTTGCATTAAATAAGCCCTAAACTGCACTGGAGCACTATTTTGTACTTATTATCTAAGCTTGTAGGCTACTTGTGGAACTCTTGGCCTCTCCACAGCAACAGTTAAATTAATAGCTTCTGATGGTGAAGAGAAAATTGCTTGCTCAGTTGGCACAGGTCCAGTTGATGCTGCCTACAAAGCCATTGATAGCATTGTTAAGGTCAGTCTACTAGTAGCTCTTTTTTTACTTAGTGCAGGATTATCATTGTTGCATCCACACTATTTATTGATGATGTATAGGATAAGAGAAGCTGGGGCCTTTTGTTCACGAAAAACTCTACTAGAATAATCTTCTTTAGGAAGGTTGTTATTCTTATGGTTCATGTAACTCAAATCATCATCTGGGCTAGTCACGCAGCCAAAAAAGCATGATTTAGTATAACAATTAATCATATATTTTGCTTTTGAGGGGCAAAAGGATTTTCTAGCATGGGCTAGAATCTACGATATTGTAATGTACAAGTGTATGCAAGTGCCAAAATATAGGTAGGTGACAAAAAGTCAAGGACGCTCCCCCCATATAGCAAAAAAATGAATGCTGATGCTATTTGATGTGTGTATGATGAAATGTTTGTGGAAGAGCATATATATGGCTCTTTAAATCTCCCAACTGATATACCACCCTCGAAAGTTGCTCAACTAGTCCATGTACAATAGTGGGCTGCACAATTGTGAAATATTTGCACATCTCATCGGAACATCCAACTAAATCTGAAATTTGCTAAGATTTTCTTGCACTTCATGTTTTTCTGTTTTGCTACGTCTTTTTAATCTTAATTTCACAAGTCCAAGGAGTTGCTTCTTGTGGATGTGAAAACATGGAAACTGATGTTTTTTTGCTTGATACCTGTTATTGACACTCCTAAAACTGCAGGTACCAGCAGCGCTGAAGGAGTATGCTATGAATGCAGTCACTGAAGGGATTGATGCAATAGCAACAACTAGAGTTGTTATATCCGGCGACAACAACCAGACATCTACTCATGCTTTAACAGGAGAACCTATCCAACGTACTTTCAGGTGCGTGTGCGCGCGCGTGTGCGTGTGTGTCAATATATGTCGAAGCATTATACTGGGTCATCTTGACATGTAATAATCTCCATGTTATTCCTGCAGTGGAAGTGGGGCAGCAATGGACATCGTGGTTTCGAGCGTTCGGGCTTACATAAGTGCACTTAACAAGATGCTGGGTTTCATGTCCGCTATGAAGGCTACCAGGGAAACGTCTGAGCAGAAAACATCCCCTGCCGAGTGAGATCCGTGCAAATGCAATCCCTTTTTGAGATTTGATAAGTTAAGGTCTCTCTTTCTTTAATAAAAAAGGGGCTTCTTCTTCCCTCTTCTTTGGTTATCTACCCAGACCTTGTAGGGAATTTTCTTCCTTTTTATTTTTATTTTTATTTTCCAACTCTTTTTTCATTTTTGTTCAGCTCATGAACGTAAATGTTGTCTACTATCAATCAACAGTTTTCTTATATATTGGACTGATCGAATGACATTGAAAGCTGATTGATTGCTTATATCTGAGTTCATGCTCTCTCTCCTCTCTCTTTCTTTCTCTCTCCTCTCTCTCTCTCTATCTGAATTCATGCTCTCTCCTCAATTTCTTTCTCTCTCTTTCTCTCCTCTCCCTCCCTCCCTCTCTTTCATGCTCTCTCTCCTCTCTTTCTTTCTCTCTCCTCTCTCTCTATCTCTCTATCTGAATTCATGCTCTCTCACCTCAGTTTCTTTCATTCTCTCTCCTCTCCCTCCCTCTCTCTCTCTCTCTCTCTCTCTCTCTCTCTCCTCTCTTTCTTTCTTTCCTTCTTTCTCTCTCCTCTCTCTCTCTCTCTCTATCTCTATCTGAATTCATGCTATCTCTCCTCAATTTCTTTCTTTCTCTCTCCTCTCCCTCCCTCTCTCTCTCTCTTACTCTCTCTCTCTCTTCCCAACGACTGCAGCCTAAAAATGGAGAGAGATGTCTCTCCTCGCCCTTCTCCTTCCAGGTGTTGCACCCGGGAGCCTTCCTCGCCACCCCCATATACTCTCTCTCTCCCTCTCTCTCTCCTCCCCATCTCCAATTATCGAACAAAACAAAACAAAGCAAACCAAACGCATGGTACGTGAAAACCACCGAAAAGAAAAGAAGAAAAAAAAAAAAGAAAACATATCTTATCGTACTACGCATGCATGCATGCATTGATGCACGTACGCACACTCCATGCACTCGCTACGTGAAAACGCAGGCAATTAGCAGCAGCAGCAGAAATGTTCAAGGACATCCCCCTCGGCAAGCCATGGGAGAGCACCGTCCGCAAGTCGCAGCAGCTGCAGCAGCAGACCCGCCGCGCCGCCAGCTTCATCTTCTCCCTCGCCTCCGTCGCCCCCGCAACCGCCGACAGCGCCGCCACCCCTGCCGCCGCCTCCTCCGACGAGCACGCAGCCCCGCACACCCCTCCTCCCCCGTTGCCGCCCCGCATGTCCTCCTGCGACGAGCTCCTTCTCCCCTCCGCCTTCGATGTCGACGGCACCGACGACCACGGCGATGAAGACGAAAGCGACGAGCCTGACGGCAACCTTGAGCACGACGAGCGCCTCCTCGCCAACGGCGACTTTTACACCGGCCAGTGGCGCGGCGGCCTTCCCCATGGCACCGGGAAGTACCTGTGGACCGACGGGTGCATGTACGAGGGTCAATGGCGCCGCGGCAAGACCATGGGGAAGGGCAAATTCTCGTGGCCCTCCGGCGCCACCTACGAGGGCGAGTTCAAGTGCGGCTACATGGACGGCACCGGCACGTACACCGGCGCTCTCGGCGACACCTACCGCGGCGGCTGGGCCATGAACCTCAAGCACGGCGACGGCATGAAGTCCTATGCCAACGGCGACTACTACGAAGGCGAGTGGCGCTCCGGCCTCCAAGACGGACAGGGCCGCTACACCTGGAGGAACGGCAACGAATACGTCGGCCATTGGCGCGGCGGCGTCATCCACGGCCAGGGCACGCTCATCTGGGCCAGCGGCAGCCGGTACGAAGGCGGCTGGGAGAAGGGCTTGCCCAAGGGCAACGGGAGCTTCAGCTGGGCCGACGGCGGCGTCTACGTCGGGAATTGGAGCAGCGACAAAGACGGCCACCTCCAGCAGAAGGGCGTGTACCACCCGCCACCGAACGCGTCCTCCCCCACGGTGCGCGATCCCCGGGAAGCCTTCTCGATGGCCCTCAAGGAATGCGTGGTCTGCCCGGCGGAGAACGTCTCCATCCTCCCGTCGCAGAAGGCCCTCAACTGGTCCGGCGTGGAGGCCGACTTCCTCCAGAAGCAGGCGGCGTGGCGGTCGTCCAAGTCGTGGGAGGAGTCGCCCAGGAGCCGGACGTCCTTCGAGGACACCACCGCGGCCGCGACGAGGGGCACGCCCAGGATGCCTAACGGCCACACGAACACGGTACACAGCGAGGGGGGAGGCAACAATGGAGCTTCCTTCCGGGACTCGAACCCGGAAACAAGTTCTGACGCCGAGAACGCACTCACAGTCGGCGGCGGTGGCGGCGGGGGCGACGCGACAGAGGCGTCCATTGATGCGGCGCCGAATTCGGAGGACTTGGCGGAGACGAGGAAAAGGTTCCAGCGGATGTTGAAATCCTTACCAAAGGAGGTGAAGAAACAGGGAGACACCATCTCCAAAGGACACAAGAACTACGAACTGATGCTAAATCTGCAGCTTGGAATCAGGTACAGTATTTTACTTTTTACATGCAGCTTACAAGATCTTTGTACATACAAAAGAAATGTGATCTCTGTTCGATCGATCTCTCGTCGCCATATCTTAAAATTCTCCTTCCTTCTGCATTGTATTCTTCTTCTGATGCAGGCATGCAGTGGGCAGGAATGCAGAACCTACCACATTTGATCTGAAAGCATCAGCATTTGACCCCAAAGACAAGATATGGACGAGGTTTCCTCCGGAGGGAACGAAGCAGACACCTCCTCATCAGTGCTCAGAATTCAGATGGAAGGACTACTGTCCATTGGTTTTCAGGTCAGCAAGCAATCAAACTGGTGTTGATTACATGATCCATATCTCTTCCTTTGCAATTTGTCGAATCGAGTTACAAATTTATCTTTGGTTAACTAGATTTGCACCTTGAATATCATACTCAGGACTCTCCGCAAGCTGTTCAAGGTAGATCCTGCAGATTACATGTTATCGATATGCGGAAACGATGCGCTTCGGGAACTATCATCTCCCGGAAAAAGCGGAAGCTTCTTCTACCTGACAAATGATGACAAGTACATGATCAAAACCATGAAAAAATCTGAAGTAAAAGTGAGTGTTTCTATTTCTTCAGTTTGTCATTCAATTTGAATTCTGAAAGAAAGTAACAGAGATTCTGTACTGTTGGACATGCATATGATACATAGGTGCTCATGAGGATGCTTCCTGCATATTACAACCATGTACGGGCTTTCGAGAACTGTCTTGTTACCAAGTTTTTCAGTTTGCATTGTGTTAAATTGACTGGTGCTACCCAGAGAAAGGTGAGGATGGTACAATTAGCTGCCTGTAGCATTAGCTCTAAGAAAACTAGAAAGATCAAAAGTTAATCCTGTAACGAATATTTCAGGTCCGGTTCGTTATAATGGGTAATCTCTTCTGCTCGGAGCACATAATTCACAGGCGTTTCGACCTGAAAGGTTCTTCTCTTGGCCGGATAACTGATAAACCTGAGACAGAAATTGATGAGACCACTACACTAAAGGACCTTGATCTCAATTTTATATTTCGGCTGCAGAAGTCATGGTTTCAGGAGTTCCGCAGGTAATCGAATCTGGTCCTCTTTGTTTCAAGTGTATACTGATTTCATTTCAGAATTCTAGCTCTCAACTAATGGCTATTCCATGGTTAAATGATGTTCTAATGTGTCAAGAATCTTGTGTGTGCCATTTCTTCTCAGGCAAGTTGACAGAGACTGTGAGTTCCTAGAACAGGAATGGATAATGGATTACAGTCTATTAGTAGGTGTCCATTTTAGAGAAGCACCAGCCCCCCAAGACACTGATGGTTATTTTTCAAACTTCGACATATTATTCAAAGTTATTTTTACTGCATGTTTAAAATTTTATTGAATACAGTTTGTGTGGCAACAGGTAGCAGTGGTGTTATAACTGATGCAAATGGGACAACTCCTCGCCTTTCAAGAGCAAACATGGATCAGATTCTTTGTGATCCAACTAGGTATGTTGCAAGAGATTGTATTATAATATCAGATCTATGTTCTTTAACTCATCTGGAAACATGATGTTCTTTTTTTGTATCTGTTCAGATCTGTTTATGTTTATCATGTCAATTAAACACCACAAACCTTTCTCAAAAAACTTGAGTTATTGGAAAGAACAAAGTGTATCATCCAACACAGATCATATATCTATATTTTATCGGATTGGCGCATGACATGATACTTACTAATGCAGGTGGACTGCAATAAAATTAGGCTCGAATATGCCGTCTAGGGTCGAACTGATAGAGAGAAGAAACGACGTCGAGTCTCTGCTGATTGGCGAACCGACAGGGGAATTCTATGATGTGGTTTTGTACTTTGGCATCATAGATATTCTGCAAGACTACGACATTACCAAAAAGCTTGAACATGCTTACAAGTCCTTTCAGTATGATGCAACCTCCATATCTGCCGTCGATCCAAGGCTATATGCGAAAAGATTCCGAGATTTTGTATTCAAAGTTTTCACAGAGGAAATCTAATGCAGTGCTTCCAGTACAAGACATCCAGGACACCATGTATATATTTTCTCATTTACAAATTAGACAGGGCTGAGTCTTCATCATGCATGGTTAATTATATATATGTGGATGATTTTTTTAAACGAGAGCGGGGAATCAATTATTATTATTCTTCCATTACTGTCATGTAAAAAGATAATGTATCTAGGAACACCAGAGAGTCAAAGAGGGTTGTAAAATTTTCCCTACCAGAACTCAAGTGTATCAGATCACTATTTCTGTATGATTTATCCCCTTTGGATTTTGTCTGACTAATAAATTGTACAGCTGAGCAAGCAGGGAATGACCATGCATCACCAATAACTCTCTCTCTCTATATATATATGTATATATACATATCAGTCAATATGGTGCTGCTTGTGAAAGTTGTGGATTCATGTATGGATTGGAAGCTGCTGCCCAAAGTCTCAGAGCCTCAGACTTATATTTGTGTAACGTGAGCAGAGGAGTTACAGAAAGGTGCTATTTCACTGTTCTCAGACTAAACTTTAGTATAATGATGCAAACATAGAGCTTTCAGTTGCAACTTACAGTCAGATTCTTTAGAACGCCGTGTATATTTCACTCGGAGCGGTACAAAGGAAACCTTCTGCTGTCGTTCTCAGGCCACATGTTCAAGTAACTACACTGTGACATCTGCTTCTGTAACTACTCTGAGCTCACAAAGATGTGCAGCTTGTTCTCCTGCACATTACATTACATTTTTTTTTCTTTTTTCGTTGATAATGCCTTGAATCTTAACCCAGTGGAAATCCATATGACCCCCTGCGCATTGTAGCCGTCAAATATTTGGGGCGGCGAAGCCACCCGTCCCATACGAGAGTCTCGCTGATGTTTTCTATTTTGTATTGGAAGTTTATATATACACTCCCTAGGATTTGAATTATTATGTATCTTGTATCATCTGTTGTTTTTCACATCAAAAAATAATTTTAGCACTAGCCCGATGACGTAACCCAATTAAGAGTGAATCTCGTAAATCCGTGTATCTTCTCTGTATTGATCTCTCTCTCTCCTATTTCACATAACATTTTTCTTTTGGGTAATCTGTTCATCAGAAGATTCTAAGTTCATTTTGAGGAAGTGAAGTAACTGGAGCAGAGTCCTCTGCTTCATGGTCGTGATCACCTCATCCACCGCAGTACTCTGGTCCCCCTCGGTTTGTCTATCTGTGTGGAAAGCAGATTTATGTGAAATAGCTTCCATTTTAAAAATGCAGTGACAGATTTGGGATGATTAGGAGCAGCTCGTTTGCTTCTTTCTCCTCACCACAAGTTTCTTAGCAAGTTAGCACTTAGCAGAGGCCATCTCTGTCGTTGCATGCATGGCGATAAGAGAGGCATTCCACTCCCCCACATGAAGCTGCTGTGATAACAATGCTTTCTCAATTGGCATGATTCCGCTTGGACTCTACCTACCGACTGTTTGCAGTGCCAAAGTTATGAGTAGATGATACATCGCAAAAGGACTCTTGTAAAAGAGTTCAATCAAGTGCTCTTTTGTAACAAGCTTTAAGGGATATTTTCCTTCCGGTAATCTTTGGAGATTACTGATAATTTGAACTTTAAAATTGTCTGGTTCTATCATATTAATCTGTTTACTTATTTTAATTCGTAGGCAATTTGAATTGTCTAGCAATGCATATTGCTGCCTATAAAGTGGTAATCCTAAGAGATGGGTGTATATCCAGATTACCACTCAAGTGGTAATCTTATTTATATTAATTTTCATATTAGCCCTTTTAAATCTTCAATAAATAAAACATAACACAACAAAATAATCATCATATAACAATAACAACACAAATAATAATAATAATTATTATTATAAATTAATGATCATAATAAATATTATTTAAATAATATTATATTATTATGATCATATTATGAATTAAAATATAGCACTAATTGTTATTTAAATAATAAATATTATTTAATAATTATTTATATAAGTAAATATGATAAGCTGAATTATCACTTGGATTACTTATATATAGGGTAATGCACATTATTAATAATCTAATAGGTGGTAGTCTTTTTATAAGTAATGTAGATTACTAGATAATATTAAAAGATAATGCAGCAAACGTCTCCTAAAAATAACTAATCCTTCAACTTATCTCATCATTACTCTAACCAATTAACTAATTCCATGTGAGAGAGAGAGAGAGAGAGAGAGAGAGAGTTGTTCTATTTTGTAATACATTATATGTATATATGAATCTTGTAAAAAGAGTGCAAGGCTGTGGAACAGTGGAAGTTACCTGCACCACAATCTATCTATACAAACCAGAGCTCCCACATGGACACAACAACTTCATCCACCATGCAGAGAACAATGGTTCCGGTGGCAGTTCTACTCGCCGTCGTCTCTTCGGTACTGTTATCTGATTTCTTGATCGACGGCCGCGCGAAACAAGTGAAAGTTCATATTGAATTGCTGCCCGATGGCGCAGTCGGGCCGGAGAGCATCGCCTTCGACGCCAATGGCGATGGACCGTACACCGGCGTATCGGACGGCCGGATATTGAAGTGGCAAGGCAAAGAACAAGGGTGGCTGGAATACGCCACCGTTTCTTCTTCACCGGAAATGTCAGTCTCCCCCTTCACCTCTACCCATATCTTTCTCAGTATCGTTAATTCTCAAGCAGAAAGCAATAAGGTTGAGCATATCTAAGAATGTTGAATTCAGAATCTTTCAACTCTGATATCAGACAATGAAATGTTCATGAACAGTGCTGTGTGTCTTTGAAGGTTGAGTAAGTGCAAGGGCTCAAAAGATCCCAAGTTAGAGGACTTGTGTGGCCGACCACTGGGTTTGCAGTTCAGCGAATCAGAAGATCTATACGTTGCTGATGCATATTTCGGGTTGCTGGTGACCAACAAAAGTAGCAAGTTTGCGAATTCGATCGTCGATCAGGTGGAAGGATTTCCACTTGGGTTCACAAATGGTTTGGATATTGATCATAAAACTGGGATGATCTACTTTACAGACAGCAGCATGCACTTCCAGAGGAGGTAAGAATCCAATCTCAAAGCTCATTTTTTTTTTTTTTGCAGACATTTGAATTATCTGAACAAGCATACAATTTTGATCTCCGATTTCTGACAGGGAATTCATAAGAGCAATTCTGTCTGGTGACAGAACTGGGAGATTGATGATGTATGATCCTCACAAGAACGAAACCAGAGTCCTGCTTGATGGGTTGTCCTTCCCCAACGGGGTTGCAGTGAGCAAAGATGGCTCCTTTCTTCTCGTCTCTGAGACGACGACGTGCAGAATTCTGCGGTATCGGCTTGGCGATCGAACAGTACCACATGATGAAGGATTCGAAGTCGTCGCTCAGCTTCCGGGATTCCCGGACAACATCAAGAGAAGCCCGAGAGGAGGCTTCTGGGTAGCTCTGCACTCCCGGAGAGGAAGACTGGTGGAGTGGGCTCTGTCTCGTCCATGGCTGCGAGGACTCCTCCTCAGGAGCAACCTCGACCTCCACAGACTGTCTTCAATGGTGAGCAGATGGAGCAGAGACGTCACTGCGTTGAGGCTGAGCGAAGATGGCCGTGTGTTGGAGGTGGTCGAAGGTGTTGGTGGAAGCAAAGTGAGGTTTGTAAGCGAGGTGGAAGAAAGAAACGGCAGCTTGTGGTTTGGTTCTGTAATCATGCCATTCTTTGCAGTAGTATCTTTGCAGGATGTAGTTGCAAACTACACAGATTGAGAGAGAGAGAGAGAGAGAGAGAGAGAGAGAGAGAGAGAGAGAGAGAGAGAG
>LTAE01000005.1:140870-170163 GCA_001647135.1 Pontederia paniculata
GAGAGAGAGAGAGAGAGAGAGAGAGAGAGAGAGAGAGAGAGAGAGAGAGAGAGAGAGAGATGGACATGATCCTAATCCTCCACCATACAAATCCTCTGATGCTTTTTTTCTTTATTATTATTATTTTTTTTATTATTGTTATTATTATTGATGAGAAGGAGAGAGAGAGAGGAGAGAGAGAGGGAGGGAGGTGAGCAAAATATAGTAAATGGAAAATGGTGGGCGATGCGTTGGTAGGCAGCAACTTCATGTGATAACATATTTGATATCTTTTCGATTTGATATGATATGATTTGATACGTCCTCAAACCCATCTCTTTTTATTTATTTATTTCAATTAATTAAATGTATAAATGTACATGCTTCTAATATTAAAATCGACAAAACATATCAACGTTTTGGTTTGTTGCCTCTTGTCAAGTTAATGGACAAGATCACGGTCATTAAATTTTAGAATAATTGCTGAAAAGACAGAAATATATGAGATCTCATATTTTTTTAAAATTTTGTAATAATTATTATTTTAATAAAAAATTATCGTGGATGTCTTTTTTTTTCATGATCTCGAATTCGAGGTGGGTAAATTTCTTTTCTCCGCGTGTAGAGGGAAAATTTTTATCCCTATTTTATTTTATACTTTTAAGTTTTAACATCTCATTATGGCTGATTTTTATTGACTTGACTCGATGCATTTTCTCTTATTTTTCACGTGGACTTTCCTCTTTATATATTTTGGATCAGAAACGAAAATTTACGGGTGTATATATATATAAATATATATATATAAAAATATATATATAAATATAGTATGAAGTGTGCATATTGCAATTTGCATCGACCGATTCAACACTCTTTTTGAGTCGGAATAACACATACAATTGGGTACGGTGTGATCTCAATTTTTTGAACTTTAACTTTTCTTTCTTAATAGTTTCAGAATTTTCATAGATAATTAATATATCTTGTAATAAAATTTTTTGTTATATAAGATAATAGAATTTCTAAAATAAAAAAATGTCTTATAAAAAAAATCTAAACAAGACATTTTTTTAGAAACGAACTTTTCTTAGTATATTTAAAATTCCCAAGACAATAGAAAAATATCTTATGATACAAGTATTTGTTACCTTTTATATCTATATATATTAAAAAAAATTAAGTAAATATCTTTAGTATAAGTATTTTAAAAATAATATATATATATATAACTTGATTTATCCCTGTATTTTATATGTTTAACATGTAAAAGTAATTAATCAGATTTTTATTTATATTGTAATAAATATATTCAAATAAAAGAACAATTCAGAAACTTCTTTTTTCAAATATTGAGTAATTGGATTTCATTTGTTCGGGTTTTATTCTTCTTGGGCTTTTTACTTACAAGTGTTTTTTCAACATCAACTTATTGGGCCGTGCCCAAAGAAGTACATAAAGGCCCAATACTCAGCTCCTCTTATATATAAATACATGTCGCCCGCCTCCTCCTCCTCCTACAACTCCTACTCTACCATGAACGGCGGCGACGGCGACGGCGACGACGAGCGGTGGTCCGGCGCCGCCGACCACCTCCCGCCTTCTTCTCCCATTCGACCGCCTGATGACGTCTCTTGCGCCGCTGCTCCCGCTGCCTCTTCTCCACCTCCGCCGATGCCCTCGGAGCTCCCAATTGTCGAAGATCCTCCCAAACCCCAATCTCCCACCCCCGAAACCCCAAACCCTGATACCCCCGGCGCCGGCGGACTTCCGCCCTCGTCCGCATCCAACTCCTCTTCCTCCGCCTCCTCCGATGACGACGCTGACGACGCCCCCTCCCGCAAAAAGCAGCGCGCTTTGTCTTCCTTCGGCCCGTCGGCCTCTCTCGCTGCCCCCGCCGCGGCTGAGCGGCCTCCGCCTGCTCCCATCGCCACCATGCCTTCCAACAAAAAGCCCAAGAAGAAGGGCAACAGCGTCTGGACCAAGTCCACCTCCCGCAAGGGCAAGAAGAAAGGGAAGATGGGAAACAATAACCAACTCCACCCGGTTGCCGCCCCCGCCGTCGAGGATACAGTGCTCATGGCGCCTGTGCCGCGCTTCCCGGACAAGACAGATGATTCCCCCGACGCCAAGATCTGTCTTTCCAAGGTCTACAAGGCTGAGAAGGTCGAGCTCAGCGAGGACCGCCTCACTGCCGGCAGCACCAAGGGATACCGGATGGTCCGGGCCACCCGGGGCGTCCTCGAGGGCGCCTGGTACTTCGAGATCAGGATTGTGCGGCTGGGGGAGACGGGTCACACGCGGCTCGGGTGGACCACAGAGAAGGGAGACCTGCAGGCGCCTGTGGGTTACGACGGAAATAGCTACGGGTACAGAGATATCGACGGCGTCAAGGTGCACAAGGCATTGAGGGAGAAGTATGGGGAGGAAGGGTACACTGAGGGGGATGTCATTGGCTTTTACATTAACCTTCCCGACGGGGCAAAGTATGCTCCGAAGCCGCCCCAATTGGTGTGGTACAAGGGGCAGAGGTATGTCTCATTAGCCGATGCCAAGGATGACCCTCCCAAAGTTGTGCCTGGTAAGCTTTCTTCTTCAAAGGCCAAAGCTTTTATTTTTTATGATCTTACTTGCTGTGTCATATGGGATGCCATTCACTTGCACTTTTATCAGTTGAAACTTATAACGAGTGGGCATTGCTCTCCCTAAAAAAAGAAAAAAAAACAGTCATTGCTCTCTACTTACTAGTAATATTAATGAATTTCTTATTTGCTTATTTTCGCTGTTCATTTAATGTTGTGCAAAGTGCATGTCATTAATACTCTTCTAACGAAAGCTAGTGGATGTTACATTGTCAATCCTATCTATGACCAAGTGCATTTGGGTTTTAGTAACAAATTTATTAAGTTTCACCGCAAAATTCAAGTTAAGTTTCATTTACGCAGTAAAGTAGTTGTCATATGCACAAAGACATCATTGACTTGATTGTATTACGATCTGTTTAACTTGTAGGATGAAAAATGTAACTAAGGTTAATTGATTTGAGATATTCCTTTTGATGGTTAAGTAGATGTCCTTAAAACGACAAAAAGAAAGATAACTCCTAAGTTGGTCATCAGATCAATATTGTGCTCAATTATTGGGTCCTCATGAATGATAATAAATTCAAAATATCAAAAGATTGATCCAAGGGTTCAATCTCTCTTTAACTTAGTCTCCCTAAAAAAAAGAAGAAAAAATTAGTCATTGCTCTCTACTTACTAGTAATATTAATGAATTTCTTATTTGCTTCTTTTCGCTGTTCATTTAGTGTTGTGCAAAGTGCATATCATTAATACTCTTCTAATGACAGCTAGTGGATGTTACATTGTCAATCCTATCTATTGATCAAGTGCATTTGGGTTTTAGTAACAAATTTATTAAGTTTCACCGCTCAAAAATCAGATTAAGTTTCATTTACGCAGTAAGGTAGTAGTTGTCATATGCACAAATACATCATTGGTTTGATTGTGACATTGTATTACGATCTGTTTACCTTGTAGGATGAAAAATGTAACTAAGATTAATTGGTTTGAGATATTCCTTTTGATGGTTAAGTAGCTGTCCTTAAAACAACAAAAAGAAAGATAACTCTTAAGTTGGTCATCATACAATATTGTGCTCAATTATTGGAGTCCTCATAAATGATAATAAATTCAAAATACCAAAAGATTGGTCCGAGTGTTCAATCTCTCTTTAACTTAACCTAAGTCCTATCACTTTCTTAATCATGTAAACAATCGAATAAGATAATCTTGAGTGGCAATGGTAATGTTGATTTCTGAAACTTTAGAAGATACTCTAGGAATATTAAAACATAGTCTTAGGAGAGTGAAAAATAATTATTGGATGCACATTTAAGTAATGAAGTTGATCAATCATACAAGGGCATTCGAACTGGAGCAAATGGAATTATAACATTGTACTTAACCAGTGAGCCAATATATCATATCAATAATATTTTTGCCAATTTCCATTTCGATGCCTGCGGTTGTAGGCATGTATGGCACACTGGATTGCCTCTGAATATAGGGGATGACACATTGGGCGAAGATTAGGAATTCATACTTTGCAGGGAACAGTTATAACTGTCTCTTTTGTCATTTTTATTGAGGTGACGAAATAATAATCTCTTTATTTTTTCTTTTTATCTAATAAATCAGGATTGAAGTTTTAATGAGTTCTACAGTTTTGCCATGGATGTATTGGGTTATGTTTACTTGGAAGCTTATTGTGTTTTCTTAGGGGTCCTGCAAATCCCATGATGCATCGTGAATCCAATCTGAATAATTTTGGATCTATTAAGAAACATTGTTTGGATGTAAGCAAGAGTTGATTATCCCTTCAAAAAAAAAACAAGAAAAAAAAGGAAAAATAATTGATTCTAAGTCGGTGAAATTTGGATGTACAGAACATGAGGCCTCTAGGATTGGTGATGATTGTCTATTGTACAGGAATGAGAAATGAACAAAAGTTTCTTGATGCTCACTCTACTGCTACTATATGGTGTAACTTACTAACTTTCAGGATCGAAATGGAAGAATGGTAATCAAGACTAAAAAATGATTGCTAGATTTCTTGCCATCTTCTGTTTGTATATCCTTCTCAAAAACTATACAGTGTGTATCTTCTTCTACTCTCCACTTTGATCCTATTGATTGCTGCGACAGTTTGATCAAAGCAATAACTAGCCAATACTTTTTTACAACCATGTTACTTTGATGAGCCTCCAGCTGTGAGATTCTCTCAAAAAATCCTCCAGTGGCAAGAATGTAGCTAGTCAAGGGAATGGCTATTTTATGCGAAACATTTTGCTTATTAGGACAATGTACACTTGAAGACATTGCTTCGCATGTACAACATTTGAATCCATGATGTTATAACTTCCTCGGCTTGTAAAGGAAAAATGTTAATAACCAAAACCATGCTTGAAGACATGCTTGCACTTTTCATGCCCCCCGTGTCATATTGTTCATCTAATTAACTTCAAAAACTTACTTCCCAGTGCTTTGTGTCATGTATGTAATAGCTAATATGATTTTCCGTTGTTTAATACTTGAGCAGGGAGCGAGATATCCTTCTTCAAGAATGGAGTTTGTCAAGGTGTTGCCTTCGCAGATCTCTTCGGTGGTCGATACTACCCAGCCGCCTCAATGTACACACTACCCAACCAGCCAACTTGTGAAGTGAAATTCAATTTTGGACCTGATTTCGAATTCTTTCCTCAAGATTTTGGCGGCCGACCTGCTCCCCTTCCCATGATCGAGCTTCCTTATCATGGGTATGATGGTGTCAAGGTCGAAGGTCCCCCGGAAAATGGATCGTCCGCAGAGAAAACCAACTTAGCGGGACTGCTACCTTAGATTAGCATCCTGACTGACATACAGTGTAGTGTAGGAAGATGAACTGTGAGTTGCTCTAGTAGTTGGGGGGTTTGTGGACTGAATATGTGCCTCCTTTAGCATCTCCCATCGTTGAATTACTAGTTAATTTATCGGAAAAAAGGGTCTTACGTTTATGCGAGAATTTTGTTTGTATTAATTCATTGGCTGAAACGTCCATTGATTCTTGCTCCTTATTTCCAGTGTTATGATCCCATGGCAGCTTTGGATCTCATTCAAGGACCTCTCTTTTCCAATTTTACTTTAGTCAAAATGTATGTATGGGGTTTTTACTTTCTTGGAAAATTTTAAAATCTTGGCATATGAGGATTATTATTAAATGCATAATGATAATAATAATAATAATAATAATAATAATAATAATAGTTGACGATAAGTACTTAGTAATAGGGATAGACTTAAAAAAGTTAAGAAGGATCAAAATATATAATAATAAATTATAAAAAAATAGGAGAGATTAAATTTGAATCCTAAACTTCTGGATGTTAGAGAAAATTATTTATTCGCTACACTAATTAAATAATTATGATAATTTGTTAATATTTATTTTATTTATTGATTGTAACTATATATTTTATATATCAAAAAATTGAGGACGGAGGCTTGACATATTAGAATTACCACTACAAATTTACAATCATTATTTTAAACAAAGATGAATATTATCAATAAAATAAAATAAAATATAATATAATATAATATTTAATTACGGCATAATAAAATATTTTAAAAATAGTTTCTTATTTTATTAAATGGTAAAAAAGGTAGATTTTGGAATTTGGTATCCACGAGCAGTACCTTTCCAAATCTACGTGAGACCTCTCCATCTCCATCCATCCCTATAAATTTCCCAAATCTTTACAAAATCCAACGACCAACCAGTCAACACCATCAACCCCCTCAAAACCCTCGTTAACGTCGCCCTCCTCCTCCAACAACAACAATGGCGGCCGCCGGCGCTGCCGCCGCCGGACCTCTCTCCAATTTCCGCCTCTCCTCCACCTCCTCCCCCAACCGTCCATCCGCCCCTCTGGCGTTCTCCGCCGTCCGATTCCCCTCCTCGTCGCTTCATGGCGACGGGGGAAACGACGGCGAGGGGGATCCCGCGGGGAGGAACCGGAGGGACGCGTTGCTGTTGCTGGCGGAGGCGGGGCGGACATTGGAGAGCCTGCCCAAGGATCTGGCTGCCGCGATCGAGGCCGGCAGGATCCCCGAGTCCATTGTACGACGGTTCCTCGAGTTGGAAGGGTCGCCCATCTTTCGTTGGCTGATGCAGTTTGGCGGCTTCAAGGAGCGACTGCTCGCCGACGACCTCTTCCTCGCCAAGGTTGCCATGGAGTGCGGAGTCGGCATCTTCACCAAGGTTTCATTGTCCTAATTATCGTCTTCTTTTCTTATCTTCGTAGGATGAGAACTTTTTATCAAAAGGAATCACTTCTCCCTGTAGATGTAGATAATCTCATTATTGGTGAACCAATGAAACACCCCGAAAAGAGACCAAAATTTGAATCCCTGAAAATTTAAATCGAAACTAGAAGCCAGCAAATTGATTCTAGCAAAACGAATCATCTGTTGAATTGCATTGTTGAAGTTCAAACACTTGTAACTTATGTCAAATTGAGAAGAAAGCAAGTTGAACCTTACGAAAACGAACACACTGGTGAACTACATTGTTTAATCATTAAAGGTCGACAGCTTTTTACATAAGTTTGCACACAAAAAAATTATGTGGGAAGCTTTTTATTGCTAATATGATGGATCATTATGAATTTATGATTCTTTGTGCTCGCTTTCTGGATTCAAGATCAGCTTTTTGGTTTAAGACTTGAACCATGCCGACTAGAGTGTTTTTCTAGCTAGTCGTGTGTGTCTAGCCTATATGAGGTTGTTCTCAAATTAACTCTAAAGCCCGCCCGCAGCAGCAATGGGCATTATCATTTTGTCATGGCATCCAAGTTACTACCATCTTGCAGGTTATTTCAAAATCTTTTCTTTTCAACTGTGGGAATGTAGTATGTTTGAAGTCTTGAATTGTATCAACTGCATGCCATTTTGAATAGGGTGTGACGAATACTGATTATAGCTTTTCCCTTTTAGAATAGTGAAAAGTGGTTGATCCATTATTTTATTGTTTTTTTAAATTGATAACTCTTTCCCAAAATGGTTTTTATAGGATGATTACAATCCGAGTTGTGAAATGGGTATAAAATAAAGTCATCTGGTTCCATCTCAGATTTACTAGTCTTGACCATATGGCTGGGTCTTGTCTAATCTTCCCAAAACTTTCTGTATATTACATAAACATTATGATCCTCTTTTATATTTGTGAAAAAGACCCAAAACCTTCAAATTTAGACTGACCGAACCAGGTATTTTTTTCCATAGGTAGCTCGAGTACATCCAGAATATAGTGTACTTTTTAATTCTTTTACTTTTTGTTTTTCAATTGAACCAACTGGTTTGGATGGTTCAACCATCATTTTGAACAGTCCGAACCCTTCCCCTCTTTTAAGGTTGACCCAAAACCACCATAGGTCATGGACCTACGTTCGGACTGGCTAGTCGGGTCCAGATTATCATGCGATGCTCATCATATCTTTCTTTCTTAACTTCATACTTGTTTGTTTCACGTGAACTGTGAGGATTTATACTGATAGTGTTTTTGGGTTGTCTGCATTTTTCATCTTTCCATTTGTTTTTTTATTATTTGTATTTGTGTATGTATTAATGTTGAACTATCCGGCCTAACTTTTCAGACCGCTGCAGAGTGGGAGCGTCGTAGAGAGAACTTCTTCAAAGAATTAGATTTTGTTATAGCAGATGTGGTATATCTCAAATTTCACTCATGTTGATTAAATTCTATATTAAATTGGGAGATTAGATTTTCTTTTTTATATTTGGGCTACTGATGACAAAATTTTACAGCAACTTTTGCTGGACTAACATATTGAATTGTGAATTTCATTTCTATGAGATTTTCTCAGTAAAAAGGAAGATTTGTTTGGTCGATATGAATTATAAGAACTAGGCTTACAATCCCATGAATAGTTGTTTTTTTCTTTCTGAAAAAAAAAACTTTTATTATTGGATGAATTCTTGAATCTTTAATTAATTAATATTTGCATGTGTCATCCCATGTTGTTCTGATTTAACATGAATAACAGGCTTAATGTTCTAACATTGGTCGCATGTTACATAGTGTTCATACATGTCTCTGTTTACTTGGACATGAGGAATTTAACTAACGCTCTTTAATGTTTCGAATAATGTAGCTTTGAACTTCGTGGAGTTTCTTTTTATTTGTTTTATTTGTTTCTTTCATTGCTAAGACAATGCATAGCAAGATGATCCTAAAAACTTTGATTTAACTCTCTTTCAAATTTAGCTTGTTGAGTAGATTTTTTAGATTGCTGAAGTCATTTTATTATTTTATGTGTTATTTTGTTAGCTTATTTTCTATTTTCTAGGTAATGGCAATTGTTGCTGATTTTATGCTGGTTTGGCTTCCTGCTCCAACTGTTGCTCTTCGACCACCTCTTGCATTTAGTGCTGGACCGATTGCAAAATTTTTCCATAGTTGTCCAGACAATGCTTTTCAGGTGAATGTTTTTTTATATATTTATTCATTAAACCCAAGTCATGCTAAAAAATGGCATAATTTGTTTGTAAGAATGGAATAATTTTATTCATCTCTTGCTATCTTTTACCAGATTGCTTTGGCAGGAACATCATATTCATTTCTGCAACGAGTTGGTGCTATTGTGGTGAGTATCAAGATACATAGATAATAAAATATTACAAATGCTATCTTTTCTTGCAAAAAAAAAGAAAAACAAGAACAATTTGGTCTTCGTACATAATTTTTCTCAATTTGCTGCCTCAATTATTTCAAGCTTTGAATTGGTTACTTCTTTTTTCTTTTGCAGAGAAATGGAACAAAGCTTTTCTTAGTTGGTACCAGTGCTTCTCTGGTGAGCTACAGTTTCTTCTTTGGATAAGAATTCTAATTCTGCTTCACAACCATGTTTTACTTTCTTTATTTCCTTAAATTATTCTTCTACCTCTTTTATTTTAAGAAACCTGCACAAATTTATGTCTGTTTTCCTTGGCTACATTGCTGAAATACAAAGGTAATGCAATGAGGAAAATAGATAGAGGAAGAGAGGGAGAGCCTGATATAGCCCTAGATTATGATGTTCACTTTTTCCTACTAGTTGTTTATAGAAAGATGAAAGGGCACTGTAAAATTGGAGGCTACCCGTTGTTTCTTAAAACACGGTGAATTGATTATCCTCTTTAAGCATGGTCTTGAATCTTTTAGTTAAAAAGTCGGCTGCAGAACTTTGTTTTCTGTAAACAAATCGGTCATGAATTATTTTTTACGTAAATTCTGGAGGCCAAACTCCTTTAGATTAATCCTCATAATGTTTATGGATGTATAAACCGTAAATTCGTGCTTCTCCAAATTGATAATGGCCATTTAGTAGCATTTTGATGATTAGCTTTTAATTTAAATTTCATGTAACTCTGAGTAATTTATTACTCTTTTACAGATTGGCACTGGTGCAACAAATGCTTTAATTAGAACAAGAAAAGCAGTTAATAAAGAGTTTGCTGACGAAGCTGAGGAAGTCCCCATAGTATCAACTAGTGTTGCATATGGAGTCTACATGGCTGTTTCAAGTAATCTTAGGTATGAATACGACTATTAAGTAAATCTCCTCAAGTTGTAGATTTCATTTATTCCACTTATTTTCATACTTCGCCACTTAACAATATCTTCCGTCATTATCAAATTCACCTTTTCCCTAACGAACTTAAAACATTCCCTTTTGCTCTTTCCATTGATCCATATCTAATTACTATTTGTTGTATGATATAGTTGTACATCTGAGGTCATACTAGAATAAAATGTTTTACCATTAAGGTTTTGAAATCAGTTTTCTTTTCTTATATAATTCCTTTTCTTGTTAACAACGTACACATTGTCTGACCTTTCATGTTAAATATGCGGAGCTTTTCATTAGAAGAAAACATACATTTTCCTGTTGTGAGAATTTGCATTAGTATTCATTTCATCTCTTAATATTGCTTTGGTATTCTTTCCATAGAAAAATGTTATGTTTCGTTATTACAACTCACAAGGATTCGCCTTCTTTTGGTACTTTCCAGGTATCAAATACTAGCTGGCGTGATTGAACAACGCCTTCTGGAACCCCTTCTACACAATCAAAAGCTTGCTCTGAGTGCATTGTGCTTTGCAGTTCGTACAGGAAACACATTTTTGGGATCCTTGTTGTGAGTGGCTACGATCCGTGATTGTTTTCCTTTTGCCCATTATGTTATGTGTTGTACATATTACTAAATGGCTACCCAAATTCATGATGAACAGGTGGGTTGACTACGCCCGCTTGGTAGGGGTTCAGAAGATTCGCGAGTAACATACCAGTTTGCTGCCAGGCTCACCTGCGTCCCTCATGCCATCACATGCATTTGTTAAACTAATTAAACTTGTGTCAAAGGTTTTCATTTCCGGTTTTTTTTCCTCTTATTGTGTGCGTTCAAGATTATTGTCAATCTGTCGAATTGTCCGATGGGGTCGCAAAGATTCAGGACGCTTTCTAAGTTAATAAAAAAGTGAGCTGATATTACTTCAGGTATGATTATGTAGCTGGTTGTAAATTGAGACATCATGCATCAACTACATACAAGCGGAGCTAGTTCTCCGGCTTGAGTGTTCTCCCCCGGCACTCTCGCAGGAGCTCCGGCCAGCCACTATTCTTATCCTGTACATGGATATCAAATATGTAGAGGATCGAATCCATTAAGTTCATCTATTTATATGGTAATGGTGGATGCAGATATGTTGAGCTGAAAGGTGACCAATGTATAATTCAACTCCCCTCTAAACACAACTTTGTTTTCTCCTCTTCGCCCCCACCACTCTTGTCCTTTTTTCCATAATGTCAATGGCTAAAAAGATAGACCCCTTGTTTCAACATTTTGAGGTTTTAATCAGAAATCAAATTGCACTTGATAATTACATTGAATATTGGGAGATGTTGTCATTCTAAATTCTCTAATTTTTTGTTCCCATAGTACTAGCTCTTGGTAATTAACAGAAAAGCTTACTCTCTTTAATTTAGTAAGAAAATGGACATGGATTAATTTTGCTATTCAATAATATATTCCACAATCTTACTAAAGTCGGTTCCATATATACATATAACACATTATTTGATCAATTATATGTCTATTATATGAATATTAGAGTACATAATCATTAACTGAGCTCTTGGTCCAGTATGCACGCTATCCATATCTTTCTATAATCTACAAGGCATGCAATTAATATTGATGGTAAAATTAAGAGGTTAATGAGGTGCATAGCGATTTGCTATGCATCCAGTGTGATGTATAATCTAGATCATTAATTTAAAAATCAATAATCTAGATCATATTCAATTAATGATTCAAATTTTTAATTGGATAGAATTTGAGTCATTAATTTTTAAATCAATAGTTCAGATCATGTACGGCACTGAGTGCATAGTAAATTATTATGCACCTCTATTTTTCTCTAAAATTAATTAAGTAAAAGTCCTAATAGAAAAAAAAGGTAATCACAAGTCAAATAAAACAGAAAAAGGTACCTCCCACTTTTAAATATCTTTTTCCGATGATTGAATTAATTAAAATCAGCGGTCAATGTGATCGAGAAAAACTTTGATTAAGGAATAATTAAACAGATTATATTTACGGCATATATGGGCTCTCCTTCCGGTTAATATATATATAATCAAATTACAAATGTAAGAGTTGCAATGTTTTGTGAGACTCGAGAAGAACATCCTACTTTTCTTTGTACATACGTCCGAATCATGACACATGCTAAGTAGACATCAACCATCTCTCTCTCTCTCTCTCTCTCTGGTTGTTGAAGTATTAACTATTGACCCAACAACTCCCATAGTCAAGTGTGCATATCCATCTGAGACCACAAAAGAAAATAGAGAGAGAGAGAGAGAGAGAGAGAGAGAGAGAGAGAGAGAGAGTTGGTTGATGAGATATGAAATGTCTATAAAATTAGTACATATGTTGGAGTCGTTGCACTTGCAGTTGCTGCAGCCTCCTCCTCGTCTTGCACTTGCACTTGCAGTTGCAGTTGCAGTGTTACTAGTACTAGTACTCTCTACATGGCTTCTCCGGCAGCGGCGGCTCAGAGCGGACACGTCCACCTGCGCATGTACCTGCACGACACGCTGACGGGGGGCAACCCGACGGCGGTGCGCGTGGTCCGGGGCCCCGAGGACACGATGCCCATCAACTTCGGCGACGTCCTCGTCATCGACGACCCGCTGACGGAGGGCCCCGAGCCGGACTCGCGGCTGCTGGCGCGGGCGCAGGGCTTCTACGTCCGGGCGTCCATGGAGGGCCTCATCCTCCAGGTCAACGCCAACATGGTGTTCGAGGAGGGCGGCGAGTACGCCGGGAGCACGCTCGTGGTGGCCGGTGCCAACCCGCTGCTGACGGCGCCGGAGAGGGAGTACGCCGTCGTGGGCGGGAGCGGACGGTTCCGGGGCGCCCGCGGGTACGTGCTGGAGAAGACCGTGGTGATGGACCCTGCCACTGGCGATGGCGTCTTCGAGCTCAACATCCATGTAGACATTTGATTCCTCTGCTTTGCTTTGCTTCGTAATAATTTTGGTCTCTCAGGTCAAAATCATGGTGGAATAAAATAAACAACTATGTGCACTTTGTTTTCTTTCTTCTTCTTTTTTTCGTTGAGACTTCTGAGTTGAGCATAATAATAATAATAAGTTTATAATAATAATATAATAATAATATTATTATTAACTTATTATTATTATTATTAGGGGTAAGGATCGTGTAACGTATTTTTAATATAGTGTGTATATTGCAACAAAAAATAACGACACTATCTGTAAAAAAAATTGAACACTATTCATTTGTACAGAAAATGTCGTTACTTTCTATACAAATGTGTTACACATTTTTTTCCCTAATAATAATAATAATAGGAAAAAAAATATGTTGCACACTCATATACTTTCTATACAAATGAATAATACTTAATTTTTTTTACAAAAAATATTGTTACTTTTCTATACAAATGAATAATACTCAATTTTTTTTACAAAAAATATTGTTACTTTTTGACACTATACCTATGTGCCACGATCTCTACCCTCATATTAATAATAATATTAGTAGTAGTAGTAGTAGTAGTAGTTGAATCATGAATGAATCATATTGTTCATGAATGTGTATTAAGAGTTTTTTATATTTTTTTATTAGTAGTAATTTTATTTTGAGTGCGAAGTCTAACAATGACGGTGTTCCTCAGTTACGAAGCAAAAATATATATATCCTCTTAAGAACAATTTGAATTTTATTTATCAGATAATAACTTCTTTAATATTTTATTTCCTGTATTAGGATACAATAATAGATAAACTATACTAAGCTAGTTGGAAGACCATAAGTAAATTACAAACAATATTTTTTAGGGTTAGTGTTGCGTACAATTTTGACTGGACTTATAAATTCGCCTCCCGAGGCTAAAAAAATAATATTTCTAGAGAAAACTTCATTATCATCAACCAGGAAAAATTTAAAGTTTTGTCCAGTCCGAAAAATATCTTAGTATCATAATGAAAACTGAAAACAACTGCTTAATGGTATCATCACATAAGACTAAGTGTCATTGCTAAAATATAGCTCCCAAAAGCTATTTGTGATTATTGAAACCAGCAGGAGGCATCATCATAAATATATCTCCGTTCAAAATGTAGCACAAGCATCAGCCCAATGCAAAGAGGGCTATCATCATTGAGTTTCTCTTTTATCAATCCGAAATTTTTTTATAAGATCATAAAAACATGGAAAGCAAACAAGATTAAGGTGCAATAAAAATAAAAAAGTTGAGGCTAAGGCCCTGATGAGGTTACTGATATTTATATGTACAACTTAAAGCAATGGAGAACAGCAGCCAAAGAAAGTTCCCTTAAACGGAAATTACACCACGACTCATCTCTCGAGCGTTCCCCCATGGCACAAAGAAACATCAGCTTGAGGCATTTCTCCTTGCTGCGTAAACCCGGTAAGCAGCAACTCCGACGACTGCGACAGCAGCTCCAACTGTAAGGGTAGACAATAAGAACGTAAAACAAATAATGAATAAGAGATGGAAGCACCACACCGGGGACAAACATTAGGATAATCAGCTCGAGGAAAGAAGATTAACGAAATCTATGGTTAATGCTAGGAAGTTTCTATCATGAAACCGTCTTCAGGACCCATACTGAGTAGAGCCATACCGCATCAAGGCTACTTCCACAATAGTTCACACCTTTTTTTTATCTTCGGTCTAACTAATAACATTCTGACACTGGCATTACAACTAAAGTATGCCACCATAAACAAAATTTATTCATGACATCTCTCTCGTCTACAAGTAAGTCTCTCATAGATCCTGTAACCATCATATATAAAAGAAGGAACCTTCACATATCTTTTGAAATACTAGGAGAAGATTAAGTAGTTCACGAGCTTTTAATAGCTTCTACTCCTAAAATCAAGCATGATTATAGGCCAGTAAACATTAAAGACCAAAAGTTCTCGATATACTCCTCGATCGTACCTGAAGCAAACATGAGGGAGCGATTCACAAGACGACGGTATTGTTTGCGGCTTCTACCAGCTTCGGTTTCAGGAATGCTCATATGTGGATGATGGGAAGCAGTAATTATTCTTCGAAATACATTGTTAAAATCTCTTAACTTCATGCTGACAGGTATAGGTGTTTCAATTCCCATGTCCTGGCTAACCTGATGAACATATGAGAAAATTCAGCCATTGTAAATATAACTTCTAGTGAACCAAAAAAAAAACCTGTAGCTTGAAGAAGTCAACAGAAGCGAATTATATGTTCGTTCATGAACATGTAAGTACAATTTAACGCTGCTATACTGCAACACAAAATTATGATAAAAGTAGTGCCAAGTTTAGATAAGCATACCCTAGTTGAGTCTTGTATAGCCAATGGATATGGATCCAGATCATCCTTGGCAGAAATTATAAGGCAAGGGACTTCAAAACCTGTATTCTCTCCGTGACTAGCAACTAGCACAAGCAAATCTTTAGCTTTCTTCCATGATTCTTCATCAGAACTGCAAAAAATACAAAGCATACTGTTTGTAAACTATATATGAAGTCAACCTATCATTGATTTGCCCATTATATATTCATAATGACCTAATTAAACTACTTAGTTGTTGAAAATGATAACATATGACGGAAAAAAAGGAAAATATATAAAGAACAAACTGTTCTTTTCTTAATTTTCTCCTCACATTACAAATTTCAAAAGCAAGGAAATTCATGATGGAAAACAGCACGAGCTTGCATTCATTGGACACCAAACACTTAGCAGGGCTTCAACACATTCCCCACACCAATATTATCTTCTACTACAGTGAGTATGACGTTGCTGAGATGCAAATTTCTTACAATATGTCAACTTGATCTTGATAACACTGGGAGACCCAAAAAAAAACTAGCATACCAGAGCAAACATTCCAATTCACAGTTTGGTTCGCATCAAAGACAAGAGAGGCCATGTTGACTCTTGCATCAGCAATAAACTTGATGAGCAAACTTATATACTTATATCAGTTTGCAGCTAACCAACCCCCATTGGACTTAGCCTACTGGGTAGGTAATGGCCTCTCATTTTCAGACCATAAATTCAGCCTGCCCACTATCCTGCACCTCAAATTAATGGGTTTTGTAAAGTTTTGGAACCGGGTTTTGTTTTGGAATGAACTTATAGCTCAACAAAGTCAATAGGTGATCATCAATTCTTTAATTTAAATGGCCAACAATAGACTTGCATAGCTCACTATTTTTATCAACTAGACAATGTAACTGAAATTAACTATACATGTAATGGTATAAGCATATTTCAAGACAAACATATTCATGTGGCAAGTCAAAGGTTTTCCTGTTGTATTTCTTTGGATTGCCACTCATATAATGCACTCACGAACAAAGAGTAACAAATTGAAGTTTCTCAGTTAAAACTCGCATGCTTAAGCAAAATTTATGCAAGAGCCATCAATTTAATTTCGAAGTGTTTTTACACAGACATCCACAACATATCTTCAGTTTGGGTTCTTTGGTATAAGTATCATCAAGGGTGTATGAAACAGAGGTGCTTCAAATATATGTTATGAAGCACTCATGTTCATTGGATCTAAAATCACATACTCGTTTTTGTGGATTCAATGGTTGTGAAGTACTCCAGATATATTTCGAAGCACTTTTGGCTCCATTCTCATTTTTGTCTGGAAATAACCTTTAAGACAATGTAGGGGACCATGATAAATTTTAAAGTGGTCTCGGAAGATGTGAAGTGCTAGAGAAATGAACTTCTAAGTGATGGAAAAAAAATTGTAAATACAAACAATGGAGTTAATAGAATATTACCTATCATGGACAAACACTGCTATATCACAGGCTGCTAAGGACTCCTTGTTCGAGAGAAGGCTTTTAACTTCATCTTCAGGTATCTCACGCATTACAAGTGTCTTCCTTATCCCCTAAAGAACATACACATGGTATACATTTTAATCTTATGAAAATGTAACAAAAGAATAAAACATTAGGAAAGTTGAGAACTATAATCCAGGCAATATACAACAATTAATTTATATATACAATTTTGATAAAAAAATTATTTCTGCTATTCTTAGACATGATCTCTTGCATAGCTAGTAAACAAAATTGCAAAGAAACTACAGATATAGTAGTTAGCTGTGTTCTCTCTATCCCACATAAATTCATGTCAACTTTTAAAAGATGTAAAAATGTTAGCCTTCAAGGCAAATTTGCTTAGGAAAAAGGCAGATTGTGTCATTCATAGACAACTAATTTGATTTCCTACATTTTTTTAGTTAACTTCCGATAGGAAACCAATTTAATCATTGGAATCCCAATCTTCAAATCTAATCGCAAGAAAAATAACTAAAATTAGTAGTTAAGTCTGCAATCAGACACCAAAAGTACCTTCAAACAAGAAATTGAAGTTTCAAGAATTAAACAATCCAGACAATACAAACATCAACCTCCTAACAATTTGCATTTGCCTTATCGGCATCCTTGCCTGCCTTTCAGACTGTTGTCCTGATAGCTCAGGGAGTGTTACTGGATATGGTCTTTTGGGTACTCCAAGGTCCGAGAGACATATACACAACACTTGATAGTTGCAGGTTTTCTGTAGATATGGGGCTAAAACTTGATTGCACATTCATTTGCACACACATGCATATGTACAACTGAAGATCAGAATCTTCTCTTGGTTCACATGCCCAGGCAAGATCGTCTATAAAATATAGGACGAGAAGGACCCCAAGAGTTGATAGGAGTTGTGGTCTTTGTCAACACATAGGGATGATATCTCTCACATATTCTTTGAGTATGATATGACTTGGCAGGTATGATAGACAATTGGAAGTAGCTGGATTGACTCCACTTAGAGGAGAGTTTTTGGTCTAGCTTCTGGTTGGGTGATGTAAGTCACTCAGGGCTTGCTTTATGTTCATGGTGGAGGAGATCCATGCCACTTGCCGTTCTTTGGGTGATTTAGACACAAAGGAATGTCTTTATCTTCTATACAGAGATGTTATGTTGATGATATTGTACATCTTGTTTTTACTCGGGGAGTGAGGCGACTGGTGAGCACATTTGAGATATATTCGCTGGGTGTATGTGGTAAATATCTTCTTCACTTCTTCTGCTGACATGGGAAGTACTTTTTATTATGGTGATACCTCACCATAAAGATTTTTCGAGGGAACTCACCATAAGATTTCGGTTATACACCATATATTTATACTATCCTTTTGATAAATATAGATGGATGCCTCATTTACAAAAACATTGATGGATACTGATGTAGAAAAAGAATAGATAATGGGCCTTATGCCATAATCAATAGTATTTAGTTATGGGCTTTGTGTTTTTAGTTTACTAATGAGCCCATTAGGGGTTTCCTTATCTTAGATTTCCTTATAGTCTTTTTCAAAAAGATTTCCTTATAGTAGTTTACTTTCTATTTGGGTTTCCATACTATTTGATATATGGGGTGTTTAAATTCCTATAAATACTCTTGTATGATTCTTTTGGAACTTAGCTGATTTATTAATATCTCCTAATGGCAATTTTTTTCCCTAAGTGAATTCAGGTCTCCATCAATTGTTTTGAATTCACTTGGGAAGAAATATGCTATTAGCAAATATTCATAAATCACATCTAAGTTCCAACGGAACCATACAAGAGTATTCATAATCACATAGTAACCAAATAAAAGGTAAACTAATATAAGAAACTCTAAGATAAGGAAGCACCTAATGAGTTCATAAGTAAACTAAAGACCCAAAACCCATAACTAAAGATTAATGATTAGGGCATAAGGCCCATAATCTATTCTTGTTCTACATCAAATACCTAGCAAACTAGGTAGCATCCTTTTTAGGCTAAAAGATCATTCCTTAGAAACAAACAAAAGACATCCTATTCACAACATGCAAAGTTATCTCCAGCTATTGAACACAAAATGCAATATGTATTTGATAATATCTTTGATGATCATATATGTCGTAACCACCGACTTAACAGATTTCCAAAGCTCTTCAGTATTAACAAATTCTAATACCTCACTAGAATTTATTAACTTTTGGAAAAGATAAGTCACTTTTTTCTTCAGAAAAAGTGATAATCAGGTCTATGTGATGGTTTTCGGTTAAAAAAAGTCATATGATTGTATCCTAAAGTGAAGGGGAAATTGATAACAACAAGGAGAAATAATGGGAAGAGTGGAATATGAGCTTGTTGTTTTCAACATATATATGTAAACATTCAAAACGTGGAAAAAAAATCAACTTCTTTCAGATCACAACAAAGTAAAATATAAGAGAGCCTGAAATTTGGAGAAAGCACCAGCAATCTCGATGAACCACAAAGAAAGAGACATCAAATAGATAGTTGGGATAGAAAATCAGGGAATAGAAGATACTAACTCCTGGTAGTTCAACAATGTTTACTGCACACTGCTCATTCACTGTTGGAGTATACTTCTCAGAAAAATTCCTGGAAAAGATAATAGCATTAACAGCACATCCCTCAAAAAGAAAAAACACGACACAGAAACTATCTCCCGAAACAAAAAAAAGAAAGAATTATGTAAACCATTGTGAGATGACCTATTATTGCATTAATGCCTTCGATTAGATTTAAGACGAGTATTTAAAGAAGCAACTCACCTTCCAATTAGTGAACTTAACATTGTGGACTTCCCGGCCATTCTAGGACCAAAAACAAAACATTGTACAACATCTCTTTGAGTCTGCTGTTTCTTGCGATCTATTCTCCTTTTTCTTGTTATATTAAATGCTGAGGTGAGATCACCACTGTATCCTACATATATCAGATTAGCCAGACTACTTGCTGGGTCTTGAAGCGTCATAAGAGCCCACTGCGATAAAAAATATAATTGAGCCTTACTTCAACAGATACTTGATAGTACAGAATCAATTAACCGACTTTCTTATACCTAGACCATGAAGTTTAACATGCAGCAGTTCTTTCGAAAAATGCTTAATACTGCATTTGACTAACATAAATTCCTAATGATACACCCAACGAAAAATACAATTGAAGGAAAATGTTGCGACTAATAAACCTCTGAGAGAAATCCTTCTAGTGATAATCCTCCTAAAACGTTCTTCTCCGCAGCATCTTTGTAGGGAGCTTCGGACCAGGGGCTGTACATAAATAATGAAGGGAAAAAGAAGACAATAAATCAAAAGTGCACTTCAATGAGTTTACCAAATGAAAGGATGGGCTTGCCATTTCTATTTAACTAAATAAAACAAGTGAAATGTTCACAACTATGCCCAACTAGATAAAAGAATTTACAGAGTAATCACTAGTATGTACTACAAAGAGAAACTCGCTTATCTATGGATCGGAATAGATATGAACATTGAAAAAAAAATGCCGATGCATGCAAAAGAAAACAAAAAAAAATTGCTCCTTCAAAGTAAACCACAATCTTACTTCTCAGGGGCAGTTGAGAAAAGGTCCTCAAGTTCCGCAGGTCGTAAAGCACCATCCTAATGACCAACGAATAATCATTAGTCTTACAAAACCAAAATAAAAACTGAACTAAGTAGATCATCAACCAGTACCAGAAAAAAGAACAATAGGTAGATCACAATGACATGGTAAACAATAATGCTCAGTAAGTAAATAGCTAATCATAGATGACGGATCCAAATATGAAAAAGAATTACCGAATTGGATCTTTAGACAAAAAGGTTGGTTTAGTAATAAAATATATAAATGCTGAAAGATTCAGATACTTGATTGAAGTAGTTAACTGAGATGAATGAAAAAAATATTTCAAGAGAAGTTGTGATCAATTAAACCATAAATGCAGTGGATAAAACTAACAGCTGAAAATCATGGAAGTAGAGATTAAAAGATTGAGTAGAAGCAACTGAAACCCGGGAATATGACATAATCATATGCAGGTGAGAGTTTCTTTGGCATCTTTAAAAGAAAAAGAATTCAGAAACCATGGATCAATCATACGAAAGAAAGTATGTCAAACTAAAAGTTATAAGACATAAAAAGAACATATGTATATACCATTTTTTGCAAAATAACATCAGGAAAGAAAACAAGGTAGATTTAAATATAAAATCTTTTTTTAGTGAGTTAATATTTCAAGGACTGGACATGTAGAATACCACGTGTTTTAGAAAGATTTTTATTCAAGTACCACACAATACGGCAATACAGATATCTTGTGCCCTACTCCTTATGGGTGCACTTTATAGAATAGAATACAATAGAATGGAACAGACACAGTATAATCAGATATCAAAACAAGTGGAACGACAACTCTCACACTATCAATGTCGAACAACTGGAAGATCCCCTTCAGAAACTCCAAAGCTTCACTTGTCAGCTCCACGCTCTACAAAGAAAACAATATTTTAATGCATTAAGAAACTTTAAGCAAACTTATATCAGAAGATACTAGAGTTCAGGCAACTGCAATGGAAAAAAATCATACATTTAGACACAAAGATATTGGTGCACATGCATCGAGTTCGCCATTTGAAAGGGAAGAGCCAATTAAGAAACAATATACTTCTATATGTTATCCTCAACAGCCCACACAATAAAGCATAAGAAATGCTGGAATTCTAACTTTGCCCCTTTACAGTTTGTGTGGAATAAAACCTTGTGCAAAAGTTAGAATTTGGTATAACATTACAAGTACAGGATACATGGATCGAAACCATCAATAACAATGATCAGTTACAAGAGACAGCAATCTGTCAAAACAGGAAATTGTCAATTGACTCAATTCCAACACCAACAAGCATTACAAAAAATGTTAAGCCTTCTGTAAACTCCTTCTTTCATCAATTTGGAACTTTGTTCTATGTTGAACAAGGTAAATAGTCTATAAGAAAAGACCAACAGATGCACTCAAACTCAAAACAACTAAGGTCATGACCTTGAAACTTCGTTTTTTAATCCAGATTCCATAAAGAAATAGACATCAATAAAAAGTTTCAAAGAGAGAATTCTACAAACCTGATCAGGAGCCCGTTTAAAAGTTGTTGGAATAAGATCACCCCTTAGTTTAAGATCATTGTCATAGCTAAACTTCCTCAAAACTGTCCATGTTGTCTCCAATCTACCCTTTTCAATGAAAAGAGCGTGCAAGAAAAGAAAGCCAGTCAAGGTAAGGCCTCTCTCGTTTACACCTTCAGGCATCTTATCCTGGACAACCTTTTTCACCCCAGCAATTTCAGTTGGCTGTAGAGGTGCATTGAAACATCTAACCTGAAAAAAACAAAATGAACACACTTTAGCATTCATTCTCACTCCATACGTTAGCTAACATGCAAAAATCCTGATAGAGGTTGAACTAGAACCACGGCAAAGCAAAATAACCCAAAGAAGAACCTGGAAGTCATTCAACTCGGCATCATTGAGAGCGCCATCTCTGTCAAGATCGCATAGAATGAAAATCCGTTTCAAAGCCCTCACGCACCGAGGCTTCAGTGACTGTGTCTCTTGATCAAAGAGAGGGGCAGTCGGGTGAAGCACAGCCTTTTGAGCATAGTAAAAGACCTCGCCAACCTGCGAAAACAAAAAGCCGCTCTGCATATTAGTTATTTCATAAGATGTAATGAGTTAAGCCAACAACTAAGGACTGCAGTTCCCCAACTTGTTCAAAGACATAGCACAAACTCTTCAACATGTTCCAGCAAATCCGCTAGAAAAGGAAGATCATTTACGCAAAACACTACGAGAACAATGAAGGCAATACATCGTCTTACTAACCCTAGTTTCACACTTTTATGTGGATTGTGCTGCTCAAAATCAGTGTTTGCTTGAAGGTTCGTCAACACTCCAAGGCCATAGCAAAGTTTGGGTTGGCAACAGCAAAAGAATAAAGCGACTACATCGAAACATTCACCTGAATCTGTCTAAGGGCCGAGCACTCGATGCAGGTCTCGATTTCGCGGTATTGCTGCATGATAGGGGACATGACCTGATCCAGCGCGAGCTGCTGCTCCTGCCGCAAGTCCAGCTTGCAGCCCACCACGATCACCGGCACTTTTACCTCCATGTTGCGTAGCTCAGGGAGCCAGTAGGAGCTGAGGCGCTCGAGCGTGGCAGGGCGGTCGCAGGCGTAGGTCAGGATGATCGCATCCGCCGCCTGGCACTCCGCCACCAACTTCGTCCTGTTCTCCGGCCTGCGGATTCAACAAAGATCTCAACTTTCGTCATCTAAAATTCCTCGGATGCGCCGATTCGGAAACCGAAGAAAAAAAAGGAGACAAGATTTAGGAGAGCGAACCGGGCCGATGTGTCGATGATGGTGATGGGGACGCGGTCGGGGTAGAAGTCGGGGGGGAGGCGGGTAGGCGGCATGACGTGCGGGGAGTTGCCCGGGAAGGAGTCGGTGGCGACGGCGACGATGAGGCTGGACTTACCGGTGCCGGCATCGCCGATCACGACCACGCGAACGCTGGGCTTCCCGAAGAAAACGCCGGCGCCGCCCGCCGTCGCCGTTCCGCCGGTGGCCATCTTCTTCCTTGGATGGTGGCGATGGCAAATGCGGCACCGAGGAGGAGGAGGAGGAAGAGGAAGAGGAAGAGGAAGAGGAGGCGGCGGCAGCAGACAGCAGCTAAAGATATCAAGCAAAAGAGAGAAAGAAAGGGTCAAAATCCTAACCGTCTAAATTAGTTTCTATTTTTTTCTTTTTATTTATTTATTTATTTATTTATTTATTATTATTATTATTATTATTATTATTATTATTATTATTATTATTATTATTATTATTATTATTATTATTATATATATATATATTATAATGAATAAATATATATATATATGTATAAAACAAATTGCCCACCCATATTTTTTAAATAATTTTTTTTAGAAAAAAGTTATATAAGAAAAAGTTATACTAAAAAGTTTGTCATATAAAAAAATAATATGTTTCAAAAAATATTTTATAAATAAAAAATGGTATATGTGACAATAAATTGAAATTATAAGTATTAAAAAATATTTATATTTTTTGTAATAATTTTTAAATTTGAAATAAAAATGTAAATTTCTCTGTTATACTATAAAAAGTATTTTATAATAAAAGTCTTTTAATTAGGTTTATAAATTCCACAATAAAATAAATTTAAAATTTAAAACAATTTCCTAAAAAATAGAAAAGGAAATAAAATAACAATTATGTCAAAAAAAGTCATAACTCAAGTTATTTTTTTGAAAAATAATTATTTGGAAAGATAAGCAGACAACTAACTTAAGTACATTAAAAAATTTTAAATTTGAAATTATTATTATTTATGGAATTATTTTACCTTTAAATAAAAGCATAATTTTCTCTATTATACTAAAATATATATATATATATATATATATATATATATAAAAGAAATATAAGAAAAAGAAGAAGTGAAGCGTGATGCCACATGGCATACCCAGATCTTTTGAAATAAAGAGGATAATAATAAATTAAAGAAAAATTAAGCATGAAATAAGATAATTATTTGAAAAGATAGACTAACTTAAGTACATTAGAAAATATTAAATTATTAAAATTGGAATATTTTTTAACTTGAAAAAAAAACAAGTTGAAAATAACAATTATTTCAAAAGTGTCCTTACACAAATAAATTTCTTGTTAATTTTGGGTTATTTTTTCCTGGAAAAATAATAGGTAAGGAATAATAATTAGTTTAAAAGAGTCCTTAATCAAGTAAATCTTAAAAAAAGTATATTTTTTAATATGTTTCCTGCAAAATAAAGAAGTGATAAAATAATAATTATCCAAAAGAGTCCTAACTCAAGTAAAATAAAAAAAGTGTAATTTCTTCTTTTTTTGCATATGTTTCCCTTGAAAAAATATAAAAATATAATTATTACTTTAAAAGAGTTCAAATCATGTAAATTAGGAAAATATAAATGCTATTTTCTTATGTTTCTAGAATGATGGTTTCCTTGAAAAAGAGGAAAAGACAATGATTATTTTAAAAGTGTCCTAATTCAAGTAAATTTAAAATTCTAATTAATATTATCTTTTAATGTCAAATTGTAGCAAGATAATAATAACTACTTTTTTAGGAAACCATTTAATATTAATAGTATTATCAGTTTATCAAAAAATGATAATAATATTATAGATGATAATTTAGCTAATCAGTTGATAATTTTGTGTAACGTGAGACTATAAATTAAATCAGTTTAATTGAGATTTAGTATTTTTAAGCTGTTGAACCACAAAATAATTAAATGTATGTCTTTTATCGCATTATGAATGATTGCATAACTATATATTGACATAAGATTATTTCAACCTTGATCATTCGATTAAAAATAAATAAATTTGATAGCTTAAAATCACTTTTAAGTACCGTATCCCGTGAAACTTTTAAATTTCTAAAATTGCTTATACTAATATAATTTTTAATTGTGTTTGAATTAAATAACTTCAGACACACTAAAATATAATTAATTTAAAAGTCATGAATCAAATAAAAGATTATATAAATTAGTATGTATAATTATATAAATATAGTAAATTACAATTTCTAAATTTCATAAATGTATATTTCTTATATATGCATTTTTTGTAACTCACATGCATCCCACTGATTAGTAGATTATATAAGTTGTTCCATGGAACAATGTAGAACAAAGCATATTAACAAATATGTTTAAAATCATATAATATATTTAGTTTCTTAAAAAAACTAACTATATATTATCTAATGTATATCTAATTATAAATTAATAAGATTTTAACTTGGACTCCACTAAAATAAAAGTTGTCTATACCAAAGACCATATTTGTAATAAATTATTGAAGTTATTATTTTGCAAAAGGTAATTAAGTCTAAAGTTAACCAGAAATATAAGTAATCAAATCAAAAGAAAAAAAACGATATTTGGCAACTATTTTTAGACAAAAAAAATTAAGAAGTGGCACAATGACAGTCCAAATGGGAATTCTTGGCGAGTTTAAGTAGGTGACAATGCTGAAGATAAAAACTAATCCCATCAATATGAATAATTACTATATTACCACAAATAGTAAACAATTAAATATATAAGTGTAAATGAAACAAAAAAAATTTATCATTTATTATTAAAGATATATCATTAATTCATTTAATATTATTTATTAATATGATATTATATGATGTCATTAATTAATTAATAAAATGATTAATTACTATATTATCATAAATAATAACTAATTAAATATATAATTATGAATGAAATAAATAAATTCTCATTTATGATTAAAGTTGTATTATAAATATATTTTATATTATTTATTTTTAATATAATATATTTAAAAATCACTCATATATTCCAACATTATATGGAATATACAAAAGAATATTACATTCCCTTACATATTCTCTTCAGACTTATCACTCGCGAATAAGATACTTTCACGGACAAATAGAATTTTTCAAAACAAGAAAATGGTTAAATACTCTTCAAATAACACAATTTCAATATTTAGAATATAAAATTGTAATTATCCTTGTTTGTACCGTAACTATTCAAAATCAAAGTCCATGTTTATGATCCCATTATGACATAATTGTTTTGAACTTTCTACATTACATTCAATTTTATAGTTATACATACATGTAATATAGTTGTTTAATGAAATAAATATGAACTTGATATGTAATTTGTTTTATGGAAAATAGTGATTTTAACAAATCGAAAGGGAATATTAAGAACAAAGAAATTATAACTTTCTTATTTACTGTGGGTGTCTTAGTGTTTAGGGCTAATTTTCACCATTGGTCTCTTAACTTTACCTCAATCCCGTATTGGTCCCTCGATTTCGTTTTGTAAAAAGTTCGTTTTGTTATCAAATATAAGTTGAATGATGAGTTTGTTACAAAATAAAATCAAGGGACTAATATGGGATCAAAGAAAAGTTAGAGGATCATCAGTGAAAATTACTCACCTCGTGAGTAATATAATAACATTCTATTGGACCGCAGATCGACCATGACTTCTGCAATCTACAAAGCACATTTTTTTCACCTTATCTAGACTAGAATTAACACCCGACCTTATTCAGAGCGAGGAATATGTCTCCCACCCGGACCCCGACAACCTGACCTTGTCTCCTCTCCCGTACTGAATCCCCATGATAGGGAAACTAAATTTCCCACCCTCGTCCCCTACGAATCTCCGAACCTCTATGGGACATAGAGACCCGATTCCCGATCTTCAACAAAAAAATTAATTTCTTAGAAAAAAAAAACACGATATAATTTATAAATAAATAATATTATAAAAAATATTATTATTTATCTATATATAGATATTATAATATGCATTTAAGAGTAAATATTTATAATATTATGATATTAATATAATTTTTTTAAAAAATATATATATATAGGGCAAAATGTATGTGCAACGCTTTATATTACAGCGCGACTCATCCTACTCACATTATATATAAATATGGTAGTATGTGCTTGTATTTATAGGCCTACACTAACAAAATCTACTTGAATATTTGAGGAGAAGTGGGCCGTTGTAATTTACAGCGCTGCACACTCCTTATTCTAAATTGGATATATATTATTCATTCATTAAATTTGTGTAATTGATTAAATGGTAGAGTAATTAATTATATTATTTTGGATCATATACTACTTTCTTAGGTTTCATTATGTATTTAGTTTAATTTATGTTACTTTATAAAATTGATCAAATTTTGATCATTGAATATATTGTTATGTATCATATATATCATTTTTAATTTTTTTTAACACGAAATATAAATTATAGTAATTAATATATTATGAATTTATGAATTCAGATAATTTTTTTTTGTATGTGATGTAACTTATATGACATATTGTAATTTAATTTTAACACATTAATTATTTTAAATATATTTATTGTTAACTAATTTGACTATCCGGTTCAAACGGTCCGACCGATCTGACCTGACCCGATGAGCTATCTGAGTCGACGTCCGGTCCAGGTTTTACAACATTGGTTATACTAACATAGAACATGTAACTCTCAAGAAACATAGTGCAAATCAAAATCAGAATCCTCTCACATCAGATGTTGTAATGTTATCATAAAAAAAAAGATTAAATTTATCGGCTTAATCATTAAGCATGTTAATCACACTTACGACTCAGCAGCTTGTCTCTTCCAATAAATAGTCAACTCTCCTTGGTGACTATATACGTATGACTTCAGAAAAATAAAAATAAAAACGAAATAATATTCCCTTGACCAACTCATAATTGCAGAAATCTAAACGAGGGTTATTCTTGCAACACGGGAATATAAACTTATCACACGAAATATTGTATGTTAGCTCAAGGGCGAACCCACGTATATTCCGGGAGGCCTTCTCCCTCCCTCCAATTTTCTAATATATAAATATAAATATATATATATATATATATATATATAGGTATATACTAGTAGTTGTAGTTGATAAATAAGATAAATGTTAATAAATTATTATAATTATCTAACTGATCTAGTGAGATATATGATTTTGAGTAACATCTATATGTCTAAGATTCAAATTTAGACTCCTCCTATTTTTTTTTGTAATTTATTGTTATATATTTTGGTGTTAGGTCACCAACAATAGATCCTATACGATTTTGTACAAATTAAATAAATTAACCTTATAATAATTAAGAGTTTAGAACAATACATTTTGTTATGCATCAGTACGTACCGTTGACCTTGTACAGTAATTAACAAGATGGAAAAATAACATAAAGGAATAAATTACAAGGGGTCAATCATGTCATCTTCATCATCATCATCATCATCATCAATTACAACATCGTCTTCTTCTTCTTCCTTGTGGTGACCGTGATCAGGTGAAGTGTTGATAATAATAGTATTTGGTGATGAGCGGCACCAGTTCAGGAAACCATGTTGCAGAGCTTCCCTCATCCACGAGTGCCTGCACCGCTCCCCGGCCTCCGGGACGGTGATCCACTGCCGGTGCCGGGTGCTCTGCTCCGGCCATGAGCCGAGCTCCTCCTTCACCTGCATCGCGAACATCGCAGCTTTGCACTGCCCTTCCGGGCTGAACTCGTCCTGCTGACTCCTGCTCTTGAACATGTAGTACCCCAGGAATGACTGCATATATGTATATGTATATGTGAGAGAGAGAGAGAGAGAGAGAGAGAGAGAGAGAGAGAGAGAGAGAG
>LTAE01000005.1:170832-197792 GCA_001647135.1 Pontederia paniculata
CTCTCTCTCTCTCTCTCTCTCTCTCTCTCTCTCTCTCTCTCTTTCTCCTCTCTCTCTCTCAACTAAACCTGCATGCAGCCGGAGATTCTGATGCCATTGCAACGATTGCTGCTGCTGCATGCATGCATGCATGCAGGTAACTAAATTGACGTATCCTAAACGGAGAGAAGAGAGGAGTTAGAAAAAGTAGATCAGAAAGAAGGAGAGGAGGAGATCGATTTTGTAGGAAAATTGCAGATGAAGAAGAAGAAGAGGAAGAGGATTAATTTAGTTATCAGTTAGAAGGGAAATGATCAAATGAATGAATGAATGATGCATGGAAACAAATTGAAGAATGAAGAAAATAAAGAAAGAAAGAAAGAAAGAAATATGCATGGAGATGAGAGAGGAAGAGATGTATTGGTTGCATGCATTTCTAAGTGCATGCTACGATCGATCAATGGCATCGTCAACTGTTATTTTCTGCTCCTGGTTTCGCTCTCAGCCTCTACTCTCATTAATATACCAAATTATGGCGTCCAACATATTACTAACTAACTACTGTCGCAATAATGTGTTGTTTGCAATCAAATTCTTATACTATATTTCATTTCAATAATTAACCATTTTTGAGATGGACGTCCCAAGCGGAGACATCTTGTGTTATATGTTGGGAGCGGTGGAGGATATCACACACTTGTTTTTTGGTTACCCGACGATTCGAAAGATTTGACGTCAAACAGGTCGATTGTTCACTTTCCCTTTCGATGCAGAAGATTTCTGGCGGCCACTACGCACTTCAGCCGGTCGGAGGCGGGGTTGGAGATCTTTATTGGCGACATTTTTTGCCAGTTCTTGGATCATCTAACTCCAGCGCAACCAAATTATTTTTTGTAAAAGAGACGTGAGATTGAGACCGTTGTACATCATATTTATTTTCTCCTTCAAGAGTAAAATTTTGGGTAGGAGATTTCTCACCTTTGTTCTCTTGCCTATTTATCGTTCTTTCTCGAAGAGCGTTTACTTGTACATGAACTTTTCATACATATACATATATATATATATATATATATATATATAGGCAGTTGCTGCGTTAACTAGTGCAAGCACATACGTACCTACAGGAATGTGCAAAAAGCAGGATATATAGTTTCTGTATTTTCACAAGAAAATAAAAAATAAAAGCAAAATTGGAGCCAAATTTAAGGAAAAGATGGGCTGATTGCAATGACGTCCCAATAAAAGGATTTTGGTCTAAAATGAAATCATATTTACGAAAGAAAAGTCTCCGATGTGAAGCTCTCCTTGCACCATTAAATGATGCTTTCCAGGCAATAATGATTTAGTAAATATCCTCATATCAGTACTATTAATTATGTACAAAAGTGACATGGATAAGAAAATAAAAAACTAGATTTATCATATCTATGACTGATTATATATCATCAGCCATCAATTTTTACAACCAAGATCGTATGTTTTTTAGGTTCCATTGCTAATCGAGTAGGAAAGAACAAATATAACCAATGTCAAACTAGGGGCAAACGTGAAACTCTCTTCAGCTGCATAGCTCAGCTTTGCTGTCGAAGATTTCCCAGTCATCATCAGAAAACTCCTCCTTATGAGCATCATTGCCACTTTCTGGATCTTGTTCTTTAGGCTCGCATAAAACCATTTGCGGCCGCACACTCGTCGAAGAATGCCCAAGACTTTCCGGCAGCGTGTCTTTGTCATTTGATGTGTTTGTTGAGGGCTCTGTCAGAATTGGATTCTTGAATGGAACAGCTTCCTCTACTCTTTGTTTGAGCAGAAGCACGTCCTCGCACACAACAGCTATCTCTCCTCTACGAGCAGGTGGACAAAATTTTCTGGTTAGCAAGTTCTCAAGTTTTATAGCTTGGTAAACCACGATTTGCATTAATTAGTACAGTGTTTATCGACTCTATATATAGAAAGTACTACAACCAAAGGAAATTCATGATTACAGTTTGTTTTTCTAAAACGGAAAAAGTCAAAAAAATATATATATATACATCAAATCTAGACTTTTAATAAACTTAATCTAAGATACAAGACTTACTGTAAGGTATCAACAAGGCGGCCACTCTCCATCAAGAACTCCCTTAGCTGCAAAAAAAACAAAATGAAATTGCAGTGTCATCAGCTGAAAAATAGGATTTTGCAATTTGTAAGCTTAGAGGCCACACTTTTCTTTGCCAGCAAACTAAGGACATCATGCATGGGATCATCTTCTATTCATGAGCAAACATAAAGATTTAACAAAACGGGTGAAAGGGTAAAGGTAAATCCAGCAGGCTAAGTTCTTGCAACTGGCAGTGTGAACATATGTAGTGTCACAACTCAATCATTGCGCCAATTTTTGCCCTTGCATAAGGCATTACCAAGCATTTGGCAAGCTTTTCCTCAAAGATTTTGCACAGAAACTTTTAGATATTAGTTCTTCCCAAAAAAATTACCATAAACCCAATAAATGGCGGGGCTAATGGTAAACAACTAGGAGTTCCATGAGAAGACTCGAGTTTGTATATGGGAAGTGTCTTTGCTGGGAACAATAGTAATCAGAATGATACTGAAAAAATGTACCTATAACCATAGACTATGAAATAAATTATTTAAAAACACTAATCTCAATCTAACTATTACTTTAGCCACCAACTAACCTAGACCTAGAATAATGGTGAATATAAAAATTTTAAAATCCAAAAAACACAGTTACACAATTATAGTTCTTTCATTCTCTTAAGATATATTTTTTATAATAGTCAAAGCAAATTAAAAAATCATTAGATGTAAGGACATAAATTGTTGGTGGCTTAAACAAATTAACTTTCTAGTGTAGCAATTAAATATAATACATGTTCTCTAATCATGATCCGATGTGTCAAGGACATCTTTAATGCTGTAACATAAGGTTTCATTATCAATTATTCCTGCTGAGTGGTCCTAGAATTACCTTTAAATTCTTCAATGATTCAAGTTGAAGTCGTTCAGATTCTAGCTTTATATTCTCCATGATGATCTCTTGCTCATGAAGAGCCTCACTGGCCAATCTTTCCATTTCGACCCTTTCTTTCTCAGCTTTCATTCGTTCTTTCTCAGCAGCTGCTAGTCGTGCATCAAGAGTTTGATGAATCTGGTTTAAGATTTCCAGAACCTTAAAATTAGATCATATATCGTGTACGAGACAAATTGTTGTTTACCTATCAGTCATTTAACCCTAAATTCAAATGGGAGCAAAATAGTATTATGAGTTAACAAAACAAAGTGTATATGGCAATTGAATGAATTATTCTAGATTCAAAGCAGTTGAAAGCAGACATTCTTTTGAAAGCGGAAAGGATGACTGCTCAAGAATAATGAGCATCCAGATGTATGATAGGAAAGGATATAATGTTTATTTTATAGCAAGGAAAGGATATAATATACATATTACAACCTCTCAGATAGAAGAAAAAACACATTAAGGATATCTCCAGACCTTCATAAAAAACTGAACATGAATAACCATAAACATAACATTGCATCTCACTAGAAATAATCTTACTCCACTGAATTCATATAGCCTATATATTAGCTGACACAATTATTCCATGCATAAATGTGCCAATGTTTGTTGTGGTGGAACCTTCTTAGATATTGTTATAATATTCAAGAAGTTAAGCAGTCAAGTCCTTTTGAATATCTTTTGATTGCACAAAATATTTGAGCACAAAAGATGAATAAATATTTGATGATCATATCTAAATGTGACAATACAATTGACGGATTTTTATACAATATTTCAACTGAAAATTCAATTTCATCTGTTACTTGAATTAATCGGGGGTACTCAGAAAATTAAACAATCAAATAAGACAAGCCATCAGAAAAAAAATATCAGCTTCATAAAATAAATTTTGAATGATTATGAACAATATATTGTTGGGGAATCCAAATAAATGCAAGGAAAAAAGAAAGAGTAAAGGACAAGCATCACAGATGAGCGAAGTCTAATCCGAAGAACTACTTTTGACACAACGACATGATTAAACATTATCTATGCGAACAAACATCATAAAATATCACTTGAAGGAACTTGTACATTCAGTCAAATTAAAATGGTACAGAACAATGTGGTCATACAGGTGAAATCATCAAGTTCATGCATTCTCTTTGAGATTTAGACCGTTAATGTAAACAGATTGCATAAAAAAATGTTCACGGTAATAAGCTATTCTGAAGCTAACTATTACAAGTAGAAACCATGCAACTTCATGTGATGGACAGATTTTCAGACAATGAAACAATACCATCACCAATACCAATGTGTTCATTCAAAGCTCGACCAACGCAAACATTAAAGCTTCATTTGGAAGCCCCAAGTGTATTTGAGGTTTTTTTAATGTAACAGTAAAAGAAAAAAGGAATCACATTTTAGCCTTGGGAAATGAAACAAGCATTCAGACCATAGGAAGTATGGAATTAAGAGAACACCACAGATGACTACATATCAGTTATCTGTATATTTCTCACCTGATCTATTACAGAAAGAGACTTATCTTTCTCATTTAATATGTTGGTAAGACAAGATTGAATGTCTCGAGCTTCAGTTTCCAATAAAGCTCTCTCACCATAAATTTCCCCAGTGCTCTGCAAACAAGGAAAACAAACTTGTTTTGTATGTCAAAAATTGAAAAGTAAACAGAAGTACAATAAGAGCTTCACCTTATCATTTGCTTCTTTCGCTTGCCGTGTCATAAGCTGGAGGTTCTCCACTCCTACCAATATATCTTGAACAGCTATGGATACCTCATCTTTGGCCTGTTTTGCAGTCTCTTCATAAAGCTCAACCTGTTTCAACTTCTTAGCAGCTGAATCTAGCGCAAGTAACAATTCCTTCTGCATATTAAATGACAAGGAAATCAAAATGCCAAAGCATTCAAGAAACATAAGCTTTTGGCAATGCAGCAAACATTGTAAGAAATCTGCAACCAAGGATATAAGTATAGCTTTGGAAAGACCAAGTACAGAAGTATCAGTCATCAAGAATCTATGTTTCCTCAAATCACACCATTGTCGGCCAATATTTGGTCCAAACAAGTAGGATGGAGGTTTGTTTTATATCCCCAATACTAGTAGTTGACAAGGAAGGAGCTCCTCAGTGATATATTTTCTCGCCCTTTTCTTGTTCTTCTTTAATGCCATGTGTTTTGCTAATTATCGATCTCCTCAATCCTTCATTTTCCTTCTTGTTTTTATTTATCAACATGGTGCATCGAATTTGGCATTAGTTCAGTGAAGATGAAACAATAACAAAGAACATGGTATAAGAAGTACCTTGCTGCTCTCAACGCCAATGATAGAATCTCCAAGGAAGTCAATGCTTGAGATTTGACTTGATCCGGTATCTGCTACTGCAGTTTGAGAGTAATTACCAGCAGAGATTGTTTCGTTCTCAGAAGCCAACAGCTCTACATTACTCCCAGCCAGACATCTGGGTTCTTCTTCAGAATGACTTTGGGCACTGCTAATATTTGTGATTCCTCCATTCACATCTGTCAAAGACTCTGGAAAAGTTTCCATTAGAAACAAGTCATCTACACCAGAGGTTAATGCAGGTAAAAAGATAGTATCAACTTGCAAGTTGCACTTGTCTTGGATACTTGGAATATTATTAGAAGGTTCTGATAGCTGCTTTTCATTTTCATTTGTGTTGCTGATCATATTATTCTCCCATTCAGCACCAAAGTCCATGAGGTCTAGAAGATTAAAGCTCGTATCTAGATTACTGTCAACTTCTATGTCAAATGTGTGGTCAAGAGCATGCTTACTATCCGAACCACTTAGAATACTTTGTGGTGTCTGAACTACTTCCATTGAGGCATTTAGCTGACCAAGGTCTGCCCTCGAGATTGAATCCACAACGACATTGGAATCAGAAGTGCCTGAAGGCATATCATCGAAGTGTCGTGTCGATTGAGCATAATGTCCACCATCATTATATAGGTTATCTTTACATCCTGAAGCTTCTGGTACGGAAGAACTTAATTTATGAAAGGATTTTAAAAGTTCATTTTGTTCGACAGTTGGTAACAGATTTGGTGCAATAGTCTCTCCATGATGCGAACCTTGTCTTTCCTGCATGGATGAACTTGCATAAATTACACCAGGGTACATATCATGAGCAGGAGTTTCAGAAGCACTCTTTGAACTCGGAATTTCAGATGTATTTGCTTGAGTTCCTTGATGTTTGAAATCGATGCCTCGCCTGTCTGCCCTTCCTAAACAACATTAAATGGGATTGATTCTGTCATTACATAGATGAGAAGGGAATGAAAAAAAATGAAGTAATATGTATGCATCCACCCTTGGGGTTGTTTTGCATCCTACAATTGTACAAGGATATAAAAGGAAGTTTGAACTAAAAACACCATTTCAGCAGACATGGAGAACGCAAAGGATATGAATATCAAATAGTAACACTAAAAAAGGATTACCATTAGTAAATGGGTATTCTGTTTGACAGTTAACAATCAAAGGAGAATCCTGGGTTGTCTCGATGACTGGTAACACATCAGAAAGAATGAACTCAACTGCTGCATCTGCATCCTTGGAGTATTCAATAGCAACAGCCTTTAGCATACGGATGTCAATCTGCAGCAAAATTTGCATTTTATCTTTCAGGATATAAGAAGTTATGTGCAATGACAATAACTCATAATTTTCACAAATTCAAAATCTCAAGTCCATTTGATATACAAGTTAAGATGCAAGGACCATCCACACTCAATTTTTTCCCAAATCACAAACAGTTTCGACCCCAAAAAAAAAATCGTCTTTTTATTTCCCTTGAAAAACGAGGTGCTTTTGCAGAAACAAAAAAAAAATTGTTTCAATATTACATCAAACGACACGAGCCCTAATCTTGACGATAAGAATTCCGAACAATTAAACTTCATAAACATTAAATGATCTAAAATTTAAATATCAGAACTTGAATTTTCTAATACCACCACCACCAATTGTGCAGGACCAGAGACGACGATTAGAAAAAAAAAAGAAGAAGAAAGGAGTAAATTAGTTAGACAAAGAACGCTTCCTTTTTCTGATAATAAAACCTTGATTACACTTCCTCATGTGTTCCAAAATGGATTTAGGTGCACGCATGAAGTAGAACAAAAGAAAAGGAATTAAAAAACAAAAATGGTCACCTGAGGGAACACTTCCTGCAGGATTCGAAACACAGTACGGAAAGCCATTCCAAACAGGTTTTGATTGTTTATTCAATGGATCGATCGATCGATCCAAGAACAAGAAGAGGAGAGAAAAGAACAGAAAAAAAAAAGGGGCCGAACGAGTAGTTGGGAATTGGAGATTTCGTTTGGTATTAGTTTAATAACAATAATGATTTGATTTGATGATGAGATTACTTGATATTTTTATCAGCATTTCTTTCCACTTACTAAATTTATGTGATGTAATTAGGGCTGAATTTTAGTATCATTTTGTAATTTAAAAAAAAATCCTAAAAGATTATCCTACATTTTTAGAATTAAAGAAAAAACCTTCCCATTATTTCTCATATATATATATATATAATGGACTTACGTGATCCGACTGTTCATATTAAAATGATAAAGATTTGTTTCTCTGATGATGATTAGAAAAAATAATAAAGATTTATTTCCTTAAATAGTAAAAAACTACTAACCACCTATACAAATAAGATTTAATATGGACCGTCGGATCACGTGACTTACATGCATAAGTCAAGTTGTGATTTACACCCCCATTAAACCATATATATATATATATATATATATATATATAATAAAATTAGTATCAAAACTCGATAACTCCATTGATTATTTAATTCTAATCAAGGTTTTCAAACTCGAGAATTTACGTAGACTCATATTTTTTATGTACAAGCTTATAAAATAAAAAAAGATATTATATCCTAAATATTTTTTATTATAAATATTTGTATCCATTATTTTAAAGATATAAATAGTTTATACTTCATATTGTAATACCTCATATATATAAAATAAAGCTCCTAATATATAATTACACGACTTCTTTGTAATTATGTCCTCAAACACTAGTTAAATACTTAAGTAATAAATTATCGAGTTTACCTGTGAAATATGGTGAGTCTATCCGATTCCACTGAGTTTACTCCGAGTCTGCTACCTAATTCGATTTTGAGTCGAGTTCACTCGATTTTATACTCTAGAGTTTTAAACTCGTACGATTCTACGAGTTAGAATCGCGATTTTGAAAATCTTGATTCTAACCTATAATTGACACTAAAAAAACTAAATAAATATTTATTGGATAAGAGAAACATCTAACATAACTATTCTAGCTCAATTTTCGTAATTCAGTTCTAACAGTAAAAAATATATAAAATAAAAATTTCCCAAGAAAATATGTTGAAATAAAAGTATGAAAATAAAGGTGTTTATTTTTTAGTAGTTAAATGTACATTTTCAAAAGAATTATTTTGAGAAAGTGTGAATATATTATTTTGAAGTATTTAATTATTGTCATAATATTTTTTATTCATGATTTTTTTTACAAATATCTATTTGGCACCAATTTTTATCGAATAAAAATACAACATAATAGATGAAAAACGTCGTAAAATAATTATCTATTTTTACCTTCGTATTTTTTTCTTTCTCCTTTCTCTCTTTATCTTTTCTAGTTATAATATACTTTGAAAACTTAGAATATTTCTACGTCGAAAAAAAATTGTAAGAAACTTTTCCAAAAACGTTTTATTATAGTTTTTCAAAAAGTCGATTTTTTTAAAAAAGTTTTTAAACGGACCCTAACTATGAAAATATAATAAATATGAAATTTAAAAAGTTTACTCTTCTTAGACTATTTAAAAGTAATAAGTATTTCAACACTTTTCACGGAACAAATATTCTCAAATAATGAATTAAAATTTTAATTCAATAAAATTATAAGTTTGAACTATTTTAGATAATGGTTACTTTACTTTTACGGAAAAATATGATTTTTAAAAAATATAAATTATTATGGCTATTTAAAATTTATCATCATCATTGTTATTCACTATTTCTAAATAATTCTTTGCTGAAAATTACAATTTTTTCAAAAAAAATTGCCTTAGTTAATACTTATAAAAATGACAATTAGTTTTTTTTTACTTATTTATATTTTTTGATGGAGCAAATTTTCTGAAATCTCAATAAATTAGAATATTGTCTTCTTTTTAATTTAGATGAACGTTAATAATATCTAAGACATTACTAATAATAATGAATATTTGGATGAACTTTTATTAACAACTAAGGTGCCATAGTTTCTTATTTTTCTTAAGTTAGAATTCATTTAAAATTATTATATAATTTATTATTTATTTACCTTTTTAAATAAATAATTTAAAAATTGTGGATGCGACATACTTTATCCCTATTCTTAAAATAACAATAATAACAATAAAGTAAACTTAAAGCTTTATCAATTTATTTGAGTCTTAACTTTTTTTAAGGAATTAATATTTTATTATCTTTATTAACTTTTACGGAAACCATATTTTAAAAATAAAAAAAACCAACTAAAAAATTTTCTTAATTTATTTTGATTCTTTATTATTATATGTATTTTATTTTTTTCTTAGTTTGATAATGTACCTTTTTTTATTTTAAATCAAAATTTCAAATTGTCTTAATTCACTTTTTTATGATTCTTTAAGAAAATAATTCTATTTTTAAATAATAATGATAAAATTAGTAATAATTTTACTTCACTATTTTTAAATTATTATTAGCTGATGATTACAATTTTAAATTTTCTTAATTGACCTTAGAGGACTCTTAAAATTAACAATTAATTTCTTGCTTTTTTTCTTTTTTTCTTGAAGCAAATATTATGGAAATATTAATAAAATAAAATATTATATTCTTAATAAATTATTTTAGAATTTGTTTTAAATTATTATTAGTTTATTATAAATTTTTCAGGGAAATAATAATCCTTAAAGTAATAAAAATAATTTTCTTAAACTCCTTTATAATAATCAGCTTAAAATATCTAGCACTCCTTCATATTACATTACTAAAATAATAAATATTTAGACGAATTTTTATTAATAATTAACATGCCATGTCTTATTTTTTCTTAAGTTAGGATTTTTTAAAAAATAATCATTATGTATTTAATTATTTTATTTACCTTTTTTAAATTAATTAGTTTTTTTTGAAAAAAATGTGGATGCGACATGTTTCGACTTTATCCCTTATATATACATATATATATATATATATGCTGAAAATTATTTATTCAATAAATTGACATTTGCTACCTATAGCATATATTTATGTAAATACATGTTAATAAAAAAAAATAATGTTGATAAAATTACTTAACTAAATACAAAATTTATGTAATATATATAAGTTAAGGGTTTACGTTGATGTAATTTATCTTTATTACACTCTCATTTTACAATAGAAAAAACAATTCCAACTTCTTTTTTCTTCCCTTATTGGGTTCGTTACAGTATATGGGCTGATGGATGTGATGTGATGTGATGTAAGCCCGGCCCAATCCAATATGTCGTATTACCTGCTGCTACAACCACTCTTCTTTCTTTCTTTCATTGTTTCACTTGTACATGTCCGCTCCGCTGACCAAGACAACAAAACATCGCCATCGCCATCTCCATCTCCATCTCCATCTCCATTGTTATTATATCAAACACCTTCTCTTCACATGGCCGACGAAGCCACGGCGTCAACTATGAGCAGCTCATCCACCTCTCCTTCCGCCGCCGCCGCCGCCGATTCCTCTTCCTGGTTCTCCGGACTCGTTCGCGGCCGCTCAACCAAGACCTCATCCAGCCCCAACGCCGTCGCCTGCGTGGACGGCCGCAAGAACCACCTCCGCGGCGCCCTCTTCAAGTACGGCCCCAAGCCCGTTCAGGTACTCTCTCTCTCTCTCTCTCTCTCTCTCTCTCTCTCTCTCTCTCTCTCTCTCTCTCTCTGCTGCTAAATTAAGCACCCATTCTATTCAACTCTGGATCTGTTCTGCATCTCATCCTTACTTTCTAATCTAATTCTTTGTGATCATCACCTTGCTACATGTGAATTGATTCCTCATAACATCATCGTTTGTAATCAGTAATAGTATTCACTCATAAACATTGTTGTCAAGGTCCATCATACACATGAACGCCTTTCCATTCAACTTTATGATGCGTTGCCTAATTCATCCTTGTTTGAAATATATGAAGGTTGCATTCAAAACTGGCGAATTTAATCAGCAAGTCATTTTCATTGGTGGACTGACCGACGGATTTCTGGCAACAGAGTACATTTCCTTCTCTCTTTTTATTTAATTTCGTTATAGTTATATATATCTAGTTAGCACAGGATTATGAATTTTGCAGTTTATCTTCTCCTAAATCACTTATTATATCTTACCTGAAAAAAACAAAGCCTTAATCCAAGAGGGCAAATGCAGTTAGTTGGGTCAGTTGAAGGTTATTCTAAATTCATCTGACGTCTGAAACCCTGGGGGTTTGGGTTTTTTCTTTATCCTCTTTTTTTTATAATTTTTTACTGCCGATAAGTATGTATTCCGCTGGTTCCCATCTTTGACACAGAACAACATAATGCTACTCCTACCAGCTCTTTCTTGCCTTTGAATTGTGAAGAAAGGTGCTCGACCGCCGATTTTGGTGTATCACTGTGCCTACATTTTCACTCTCACCATCAAAACCTTGTGTCATTGTAATTAATACTATTACTATGGTGAGACGTACCAATCATCATAGTCAAAGCCACCAGCCTCCAGCATCTGTGCACTTTCCTTCTTGTGGCAATCTACTAAACTGCAGCATAATGTCGCAGGATCTTATACTTATTGAAATATGATTGAGCTTTCAATTCGAATGATGTAATTAATCCATTTGTAAAAGAAGCCTTTCTCGAAGTAGTAAAAGTACTAATCGTGATATTTGATATTGCAGTTTTTTCTTAGTTAAACATTCTTGCATGGTAATGGGTTAAGTTACGTGTAGGTACCTCGAACCTTTATCCGTTGCTCTGGAAAAGGAGAAATGGTCACTGGTTCAACCTTTGTTGTCCTCATCTTACATCGGATACGGAACATCCAGTTTACAGCAAGTATGAATTTTGAATTTTCATCACTAATGTTTTGCTTGAATTTTGTTTTAATTTTTACTTTTATTTATTGAAATAATTCCTAGGTTACAAAAGAGTGATTCCATTTTGCTAATATATCGTTGCTAATTGATTTAGAAACTACCATAAGCCAGCATTTATAAATAAATGCTAAACTTGGGTTTTGAACTCCTTTTGTGAAGCTATTGGTTTTAGCTAACTTGGCAAATCAAAGTAGATTAGTCAAATGAGATTTTCTTCAATAAAAAACACTAATTTGAAGGTTGACTTCAGCTGTCTAAATTCTCAGGAAAAAAGTCTTCAGCTACATAGGTCTATACATGATATCACGAGAAAACAATTAGTGATTCATTAGGAGAATGAATTTAAACTTCCTCCTCCAAATTAACTCCTAAGAGATGCTGTTGATACTAGCTAGGAAATGTCTGTCGTATTGATAGATTTATACAGAATGGTAACATTGAAAATTAGCAAGAAAAAAAAATGGAGTTTGTTCCTATACTCGACACTAGAAGAGATTGAGCTTGATATTTTATATTTTCATTTTGTACATAACTCAGGTATTATACAAGATAAACTATGTAATAGTATTTAATTTATTGCAGATAAGGGATAGGTTTTTATTTAAAAAAAACACTTCCACACTTTTTTGACACTACATGAGACTAGGATCAAGCTTATCAATATCGCGAACTAACTCGTAAGTGTTTAAGAGTCTACCCCCTAGAAACAAGTGAAATCATAGTAGAATCATATTTCATAGGTAGACATGGTTGACTCGCGAATAGACTCGTTAAAATCATTAGAATCAGTTGAAATCGTAGAGTTTACTGTTGAATCGCAAAATCAATGTTTTGAACAAAAAATTAGGATTCAAGAAGTAATTTTGGATAAAGAAGAGAAATAAATATGATCTATTAATCTGAAAAAGTTCCGAACCCTCTTGAATCATGATCTAAAATTATGATTCGTTGGTGTTAATAATGAACTAATTATAACATATTATCTTTTTCTTTCATTTTAAATCAAATTTTATTTTTCGCATAATGAATCCTAACCCTATGAAGTCAAATTAATATAGTTAGTATGTTATATTTTTTAATTATGACATGTGAATTATACTAACTGTAATGAAATTATTATTATCAAAATTTTGATTGTTGAAGTGAAGTATTTGAATATTTAAATGAGTGATTGTATTAGTTAAGAGTTAAGATTAATGATAGATAATCTATGTTTTTATCATTATAAGAGAATTTATCAATGTTTATATGATCTAAAATATCAGTATTTATTTTATGTTTCATAATAGAAAAAAATAAAAGTGTTTCCTACTTAAGTAACAAACACCATGTTACCTAACTTTCTAACCGTTGGATATTAAATCTAGGATATCAAATTTTCGCTCTCCTAATTTTTATTATCCACTGTAGATTTAACATCCAATGATTAAAAAGTTAGGTGACATTGTGTTACTTACTTAGGTAGGAAGCACATTCATTGAACCCTCCATTTAATGATTTTATAATAAACTTATTTGGAACATAAACTCTACGATTTGACGATACGAATTCACGTGAGGAAATACGAGTTTACTTAAATTCTCGATATTGACAAGCTTGAGTAGGATAATTTGAAGCGTTTCCATTTTGTCCTCAACTTTTATAGTTGAATTATCCATCACCAGCCACGCTTGTTTTCAGAAATTGCTTTGTGAGGGAAAACTCTTATAGTGACCCATCTCCATCTAACCTTAGAGTGTGCCTTACTAACACAAGTACACAGTTTTTTTAGGGTTAAAAGGATGACTAACTATACTTTTGTCAAACATAACACAAAAAGAGTTATGTGGCATTTTCTCTAAAAAAAGAGAGTATATGCAACCTTATATTTGAAGTGGATCATTAAGACCATGAAAGACATTTGAGTTTCAAAATTTTCTAGCTTAGAGTATACGGGAGCTGATTTCCCAAACTTTTTTTTCTTACTTTAATCAAAAGTTCTTCTATAATTGTTGTTATTGCTGATACTAATCAAATCCTGGTATTGTGTTTGATATTTTGTTGTATAAAACTTTAGAAGCTAATAAAATCTATTTATTATATTATGACCTAGAAAGTTGATTCTATTATAAAACAATATCTCTCTAACTTTAAACAACTGACATTGTCTTAAGGATGCCTTGGAGCTAGATCAGTTAATTGGGTATCTGATAGACAAGGAAAACTCTGAGGGTGTCGTTCTTCTTGGCCACAGTACTGGTTGCCAGGTTTGTAATTGTGAAAATATGCATATTCATCATCACACATGGTTCTCACGTCGATTCATAATTTGATAAAATATTTGACATGGTATAGGACATTGTGCATTATATGAAGACAAATTTTCCGTGCTCTAGAGCTGTGCGTGGAGCCATTTTGCAGGTAGTCCTACATGCTTAATCTTTTTCTAACATTCAGTTCTGTTATAAATGATAATACAACAATCATTGTGCTTATTTTGTAGCTCTCTCATTGTAATTTTGTTATGGAAGTGCTGTTGATACCTCGTCTATAAGCTACTTTTATGCAAGAAAGTTGACCGCCAGCCTTAGACCTAGTTCTAATCATGTACAGCTGCAAAGAAATCTGTGGAGTGGCTCAACCATGAGTACCCCCAAAACTAACTACCAAAATGTTGGACATCTTTTAATGAGAGAAATGCACAATGCTTCTATTTTTTAGTTCATCAATCATCATAGATGCTTCTCATTGCTTTCATTTTATTTGCATAAACTGCTTTCCGTCTTTTAGCTACTTAGGACTGTTGAAATGTCACAAAAAAATGGAATATCTACATATATTAATCATAAACATTTAATATAATTTTCAGGCCCCAGTTAGTGACAGGGAATATAGAGCAACCCTTCCTGAGACTGCAGAGATGATAGACTTAGCGGCAAAAATGATAAAGGAAGGTAGAGGAGAGGAGTTAATGCCCCGAGAAGCAAATCCTGATGCCCCAATATCAGCATACAGGTGATCATCATGGCATTCCATATATCTTGCAAGTTCTTATGGGTGTGCATATGCATAGTTGCATTTTCTGAGAGAAAAAAAAGGATGACAACCAAGGTTGCAATCATCCATATTTATTAGTTATCACTAAAAGATGTTACATGCCAGAGTTACAGTATATTGTTCACAATCAAATCCACTCTTTCTCGATGCATATTGCTAATGCAATAATATTCTCGATGTAAAACGCTCCCCTCTAAAGTTACAATAGTCCTATCTATATCCCTCCATCTCTGTTGTTGTGTTTATAAGCTAAAATCTTGTCTGCGACCATATATATGATACATCATCAGTTACTTCCAATAGCATATCTGTTGCTGTTGATACTCGATAGTAATGGAAGAACATTTATGACTATGCGTGATTTTTCCAGAGTTCCATCTTGTCCAAGTAATAGTTTAACTCTAGCATAATATAGTAATATTAAAGTCAACTTAATTCTTCAAAGAATATTCAACTTAACTGTGCGTAGAATTTTATTTGTTTAATCAGAAAATCATTTGATTAAACATTCAATTTCATATCTAATAAGTCTTTCTTGACTGTTCCGTCAATTTGATGGATTACATGAGTTCAAAAGATGACACCTTAATTGAACACTAAACATTATTCTATATAGATAATAAAAGGTTTCGAAATTTATCCTACAAGTTTACCTCAACCTTATGATCTTAGGTCCTTAGGCGACTAGGATATCACCGCCTTGTAGGAGATTTTTAGCTCTCATGTTTGCATTCAAATTGGTGCCGTCAGGCTGTGTTCCAATTCCTCGTGGCTTATCCTAAAAAAATATTCACCATTCACCATTCCCATCGTATTGTTTATTATCATACTCTGAGCCTGTGATATTTGCAGTTTGACTTCTTTCTGGTTGATGCACTAGCTGTCTACTATACTTGAGCAAGATATTGGAGTTAATTTATTCCAGAAGCCTTCTTTTATTGTAAAAACTAAAAACAGTTATTGTTCTTTTACGACTGTAAAAATAGAAGTTATTGTTGTTTCTTATTCTTACCTTTCTCTAGTTTTGATAACTCGGCTGGTCTTGAGGTTGTAAATGGGATATTTCTTCTAGCATGTGGATATCCATGACTAGGGATAGTCTGGGGCCTTGTTGACTGTACACATGAAAGCAGTATAGGGGTTAAGCAAGACCATGGGGATAGGTTCAGTGTTGCCGATATTGATGGTTTCAGCATCAGCGTTGTTGTTTAGAAGGAAAGAAAACCAAATCATAATTAGAGACTCAAGATATAATATTGTGTACTTTACAACTGAACAAAGAAACACTTGCACATCTAGCAGAAGGACTAAAAAAGCTGCTGGAGTTAACCTGAGAGTGAAATGGAAGGTGGCAAATTTTGAGGGCTTTGCAAAACTATGATTTTAATTATCTTAAACATTTATCATGTGAAATAATATTACATGGGTAAGCAATGATGTTATCAGTATTTTATGTATATTTTTGCTTATTTCAGGTTCTCAATACTTTGAGGTCCATTAGCTAGCTCTTATGAACATTTTAGCTATGTATAGGTACCATTCTCTTTGTGCATATTTGGGGGATGATGATATGTTCAGTTCAGATCTTAGCGAAGAACAATTGCGGCTGATACTTGGCCACATGTCAAACACACATTGCCAGGTTTGCAATTCTTGCCATTCAAAATTGAATTTCATTTGAGCTTATGGCATAATAACTATACTTTGGTGGCGTCGTGGGCGAGAAGATGGTTGTTAGATCAATGAACAATAATGATCTTAAGCTATAGTATTTTGATGATAGTTATTTTTTTTTTATAATTGTTGAATCCAAATTCATTTTTTTTCTAAAAAAGGAAATACGACATATAAGGATCTGAAGATGTTTTGTTCCTTTTTATTCTTTTTATTCAAGTATAGTAAATGAGAACTAAATTTTGAATAATAGTTTTAGTATAATGAAATCAGGAATCCATCTGTTATGACCAAGAAACAATAACCAGTTGTGGGCACCCACCAATTGGGTCATCGTTGGTTTCTTTTTCCACCTGCCAACGTGTAAATTCATGTAAAATCCTGTTTTCCCCGTATTTGAAAAAATGTATCACATCTTATGTTATAAAATATCCAGAATTACTTATCCCATTTTAGTTTGTTGATTCATCCCATGAGTGACATTTCCAAGTGATCTATCGTTGCAGGTGATATTCTCCATGGCAGATGAATATGTACCGGAGTATGTCGACAAGGACGCATTGGTAGATCGGTAAGTATGATGCAGAGAATGAATGGACACGGAAATTTCTTTATAAAGATGCTGAGATGAGGAGCCACTTACCCTTTTGGTTGCCATGGACTTCACGCAGGCTGTGCCGAGCTATGGGAGGTGCAGAGAAGGCTAAGATAGAATGGGGCAATCATGCTCTCTCCAATAGGGTTCAAGAAGCAGTTCATGCCATCATCGATTTCCTCAAGAGGGAGGGACCCAAAGGATGGGACGATCCATGGAGCTAACTTAGGTAGCTGCAACTACTCCAACTCTTCCATTTTCTGGTTTGATGAATGATGTTATGTTATTTGTAATTAATTATCCATTGCTCCTGCAGTCCATTCATTTTTTGTTATCATCAAATTACATTGATATCTCTTGTGCACGCATGCATGCTAGTAGTTTGAGATTTGTTTGTTTTGTTAGTTTTCCTCGTTTATTTTGTGTAAGTACGTAGTTGTTGGAAGGATGCATTTTTTGTTTCTGTTGCCACAGTCATGCTAAATAAATTACTAGTCAGTCTGTATTCACTCACCACTTCTAGTTTCCTTTTTCCTTTTACATTTATTATAATAACTATTTCCTTTTTAATTGAATGATCTATTCCCTTTTTTTTTTTACATCGATACGTGGATCTTAAACAGAATAAATAATAACAAAAATAATAATTTATTTTGAGATAACAAAGAGAGAGAGAGAGAGAGGGGGATAACAAATAAACAATTAAACTTTCTCTTGTATCGAAGTGCATGTGGGGATGGCGGTTGTTGTCCAAGAAAAGTGAGTGAGTGAGTGGGTGGTGGGCTTTGACCAAACGCATGCAATTAGTCATGTTATGTTAGTGGCCTTGTGCAGTACTTGTGCTCGGAAATTTACAAGAGGGAAGGACAAATTTCTCTCTTTTTTCCTTGTGCATGCAGCGGCCGACCATGTTGAGATCTCTGACCTTTTTTTTAGTAATTTGTTTTGCTCCTTAATAATAAATCATGCATTGCATGTATGTATGTTAGGAGTTGATAGTGCATGTTGTCTGCTTGGCAGGCTGCCACCAGATTAGTTTAACATGCAATTGCAAATCCTTAGGATTGAACAATTAAGGGGGCGATCAGAAACCAAAGCAACATTGAGACTGCCGCAATTAGTACCCCATTTGATTATAATTGTTGTATGTGATTTGCATGCCTTAATAATAACATTACAGAAAACAGAAAGGAATCCTCTCACGTTCATTCATCCATGCTAAATGCCTCATTTGTCACATTCTGCCCTTGATTCGCGTTACAATTTGTCTCTGTTTTGTGTTGTTATATTATACATATGAGAGAGAGAGAGAGAGAGAGAGAGAGAGAGAGAGAGAGAGAGAGAGAGAGCATTGATGGTTGGGGAGTTATTAGAATGTTAGGGATGATGCCACCACTGTCACTTCACGTGGAGGAGCCACTGACTGAAACCATATTTATTCTCTTCTTGTTTTTTAAATGCAACAAAAAACATTGTCTTCATTGAATGGATTAACCAGTAAAGAAAAGAGTGGATCTTTTGGTCATTCATCCATTCGTTAATTAACAAATTCGTGTTAGCAATAACTTTTAGTTTGATTGGAGTTGGACGATCCAAATCTAAACATAATTATTAGTTGATAAACAAAGCGAACCATCGCTGCTTAATCAGGATCTATATTTAATACGTGTTTACACGAACGCGTTATCCTCTTTTCTCTCTCGTCCAATTACTTTTTACATTAATAATTCGTGAGACCCACCGAAGATTCGATTCACATGATGAGTTTTGATGTTATCATTGGGGATCCGGCAGAAGAGTTTATTTGAGATCATTAATTTAGAAAATTAGCTCTAAAGAATAAGTACAATTTTTTGCAAAAAAAAATTATAAACAGGTGGGATCGTGGAATTCTTATTTTTAAATTTAATTTAAAATATTATTTATAAGTCGTTTGTGATTATATATTAAGATATATATATATATATATATCAATTTAATGATGATGTATTTGGGTACATCATGTACCCTGCTTAATAAATTATTAAATTTGAGATCTACGACAGATTTTGTTTAAGATTTTTATTTTTTATTTATTTTTTAATCGTAGATCTCAGATCCAATAATTTGTTATACAGCGTATATGATGTATCCAAGTACATCATCATTAAATCTTATTGATGTGTTTGGTTTCCTTTGCGTACGTATCCATCATGATTAAGAAGTTGGTCCGACGTTTCTAACAACTATATATACATAGGTACATGCTATCCATCTCAGGAGGCCTCTTCCCCCAATCCTTTGCTAAAAAAAGATTATATGTAGAACTCAACCACATAATACAAATGTTAAAATTGATTTTTTTCCCTAATAAATGAGTTAAGTTTGATCAAATTGTAAAACTTAATTATTGTGCAAATAATAAGTGGTTTTTCATGTTATAAACAAAAAAGAAAAGAAAAATAAAGATAATTTTGTTTATCTTCCTTCAACTTTAATATCTATGTTTTTCTGATTTTCTAATTTTCTTTTCTTACACTATTGATCCTCTAATCGAGGACTAAGCCAAAAGAATATAAGAGAATGCACTGATATTTCTTGAATACGATTAAAATTTTATACTAGTAATTTATTTTCACATATACTTATCATTAGCTAAATGAAAATATCTTGATACAAAAATTAAAAAGATAGTGATTCGATCTTTTCTATCTCTCAACTTTTTTTCTTTTATGCTTATTTTACCCATTTCACTTTTTTCTTATTTATCCTTTATCTTTAAAAAGAATAATTTTATATTTTATATTAACTATAATTAATATGAATAACTATATAAATTAATGAATAAACGAATTAAGATTTTGGCCCAACAACTGTCTCTAATTTTACGTGTACTCACATGTTGGTTTTGCATTCTATTTATTAAATACATTCACTTTAATATTTTATATTATGATAATAATAAAATATATTGCGTTAGATGTATGTCTGGTTAATTTTTTATCTAATACTTTTTTAAATATATGGTGATAGTATTATATGACGTATCATTAATATGACATATTTTATTATAATAATAATAATATAAAATACTAACTAAAAGTACTAAATTAGTAAAATAGGAAAAAAATTGGTATACTCGGTACAAAATATGTAAAGTTGAAGAATTAATAATGCAAAAAAAAAGTTAACAGATCAAAAGAATGAAAAGGAAAAGAAAACTCTTTTCATATTTTCTTTTGTACTTCTAATTTGCAAGGTGTTATCTTCGGCAAACTGTCTCAAGTTGGCTCATCATATTGATTATTTGCATATATATATATATATATATATATATATGAAGTATGTGAAATGGTCAGTAAGTATTTTCTAAAAATAAATCGATAGAGCTCCGTAAAAAAAGTTATGAAGAGAAAAAAGAAATTATGAAACGTCCCCCTGACAGCCCCAAATGCATCCAACACTTGCAATTAATGCTTCCCCCCCTCATATATATCTTTACACTTCCTACCACCACCACCGAACATGTTAATAATATTATAATTTTGAAAAACAAAACAAAATGAACTACCATTTTCTGCTTCTTATGATATAATACATTTTCACAGCAACATTGAGGGAGTTAATAACAGGCTAAATATAAATATTATCTATACACATGAATCTGTGATGATTAAAACATATAAAATGAAAACCTTATCCATTTAATCACCAACTTTGAGAAGAAATTAAAACCTCCCTTCTCTCTCTATTTTTTTTATTTGTCTGTCATGTTATGTATATCTACTGTACACAGTTATTCTGCATATGAATCTTTTTAATATTATTATGCAATTAAAGCTACCTGAATTGTGGTCAAAGAACCACCCACATCCCAAAATATCTATAAAAAATAAACAATTATAATAGAATAGAATCTTTGAAAAAAAAAACATAATAGTGGAATAAAGACAAGCCAAACGTAAAAAGCAGAGCTGTTGAGCTTAGAAAGAAGAAGGGAAAAAATAAAACCCTACCATCAAAAGAAGAATGAGCTATGTGCATTACCCTGCACCTGCAGTAATACAGGGTGAAGCTGTGAAAGTAAAAAAAGAAAGTGTGTGCAAAGGAAGAGAGAGAAAAAATAGAAATATATATATATTATATTTAAGTGCTATTGTTAAAATTTCGATATAAAATCTTGTAATTTTTACAATCGATCTCAATCTTAATATACAAAATTTTAATAGAATTTTTTTTATATTATATGATTTTACAGTCACAAATAAATATTTTTATTATTTAAAACAATTATTTTTCTAATTTTAATAATAATAATTAATATACATAAAGTAATATATTTTTCTTATAAATTGAGTAAATTGTGATATATTGAAATTTAATTCAAAAATTGAGCAAAAAAATTATTAGAAAAAATATTTTTTATATTAAAAATATATTATTTTATTAATTCATAAATATTTATAATTCTTCATATGATTTTATGATTTTTTTTTATTTTATGACAGTAAAATTTCGATTTTGATAAAACTCAAAGAGGTTGGCAAAAGGAGGAGGGAGAGCTAAAAAGATGCGTTGCTCCATAAGGTCTTACAAGGAAGAAGTTTGCAAAAAGAGGGGAGAATAATAAAGAAGGGGCCAACGAGAGAATAATAATAACAAGAAGCAGGAGCTGGCTCTGCTGCCTTTGCTAAAGCCAATCTCATCTCTTTTCCTCCCTGTCCTCTCTCTCTCTCTCTCTCTCTCTCTCTCTCTCTCTCTCTCTCTCTCTCACATACACACACGCTCACAGCAACTAGCAGTGATTGCCGCCTTACTACTACTCTTTCTCTCTCCTCCGCCTCTCTCTTGTCACTTGTGTGTGTCTGAGCAACCTGCATTATATCACAACCCTTACCTCACCATTTTGATTTTGTGTTTTCACTTGAGCAAAGAACAGGGCTAAGGGATAAGGAAAAGAAAAAAAAGGTTGTATTTTGTTTGTGGCTTGTTGCTGTTCAGCGACAGCTTTGTGTGTTTGGACACTGTCTGTCCTCCAAGATCTGTGAGGTTCTGGTCTACCTACTTTTGTGACATCTCCCTGCCTTCTTGTTTCTGTAATCCGGTGGAGGAATGAGCAAGGAAGGTGGTAACAACATGTTCAAAGTTCAGGTATGCTGTTCTGCTCTCTCTCTCTCTCTCTCTCTCTCTCTCTCTCTCTCTCTCTCTCTCCGTTGGTATGCTGCTTCCTCTGAGATCAGTTTCCTCCGAAGCACCCCTATTTCTTTCTTTTTGTTAGTCTTTACTGTGTACCTTGGCTCTCTGTTACATGGATTTCTTGCCACTTTGTAGACCTGTGTTCTGAAGGTGAACATACACTGCGATGGATGTGAGAAGAAAGTTAAGAAGTTGCTTCACAAGATAGAAGGTAAGCTGCTCACTCCCTTTCTTTTATGTTCATTTGTTTTGGTATTCAAGGCCTCTTTTTTACTGACATATGTATATGATTCTTGAGTTGATCTATGAAGAATGTTAGTATTGTGGTTGCAAGAGATTAAAAATCTCATTTTTATTGGTGATTTCAGGTGTGTATACCAGTAGCATAGATGCAGATCAGGGGAAGGTGACTGTTTCAGGGACTGTTGATCCTGCCACCATCATCAAAAAGCTAAACAAAGCTGGGAAGCATGCAGAGGTTTGGCCTACAAAAGGAGCAAACATGGGAAAGCAGCTCAATGTGCTCCAGCAGCTCGAGCAGCAGCAGCATGCCAAGGGGCAGCAGCAGAAGCAGAAGCAGGACGACCTGAAGCCGCCAAAGGACGGAGGCAAAGAGCACCAGCAGCAGAAGGTTCAGCTGCAGCTGCAGCAGCAGCAGCAGCAACAGCAACAGAAGCAGCAGCTGCAGCAGCTTCAGCAGATAAAGGGCTTCAAGGATCTGAAGCTTCCGAATCTCAAGTTCCCCTTCAAGAAGGAGCAGAAGACGGTCAGGTTCGACCTCCCGCCGGAGGACGGCTACGACGACGGCAGCGACTTCGACGACGAGTACGATGATTTCGATGACGACGACGATTTCGACGACGTCGACGACTTCTACGACGATCCGAAGATGATGAAGCCCGTGCTCGCTCCGCCTCCTGCTGCTGCTGCTGCTGCTGCGGCCAAGGATAAGAAAAATGGCGGCGGGAACGGCAAGAAGGGCGGCGGTGACCAGGCTCAAAACCAGAGCAAGGGTGGCGGAAAGAACGGTGGTGGTGAAGCCGCCGCTCATGGGGGCAAGAACGGATCGGGTGGGAAGAATGACAAGGGTGGCAGCGGCGGAAACAGTGGAGGGGGAGGTAAGAAAGGTGGCGGTGGCGGTGCCGGCAAGAATGACGTAGCGGGTGGCGGTGGAGGGAAGATGAAGCCTTCGCCGGCCGTCATGGCGCATGCGCCTAACATGATGATGGGCAGAGGTTTCCCCGGCATGGATCTGGGTCAGATGGGCGGCGGCGCTAACATGCCACCGGCTGCGGCCATGCCCCACATGACCGGGAGCATGCCGGCCTTCCAGGGTCCGGTGACGCCGGAGATGATGGCGGCCGCCACCCCCTACCAGCAGCAGCAGTACATGCAAGCGATGCTGCAGCAGCAACAGCAGCAGCAGCAGCAGAGGATGATGATGATGAACGGCCATGGCGGCGGTGGCGGTGGCGGTGGCGGTGCACAGTTTGCGCCCATGGGTTATGGCTATGGTTATGGGCCTCGACCGGCGGCGGCATACATCCCTCCGCCGCCGCCACACGGCGGAGGAGGGGAGCCATTCACCATGTTCAGTGATGAGAACCCAAATAGCTGCTCAGTGATGTGAATGATCCATCAATGGCGAAAAAAAAAAAAAGATGGCTCCTTTAAATTTTACCATGATGAAGCTGCAAGCAAGTTAAGTTGATGGCAGTCTCAGCTGAGAAGAGAAAAAAAAGAAAAATATAAAAAAAATCAAAAAAAAATGACATGGTTTATTAGTTTTTAGATTTTTTTTTTTTTGGACCTTTTTTTTTTTCTCTTGAGAGACTACATTATATTTGCTGGGTCTTCAAGTTAGGAATCAGATCTAGTAGAGTCAGTCAGTCATATATCTAGTTGTGGTGGTGTTTTAAATTAATGCTTAAAGTTTTTGGTTTAGGAATAATAATAATAATAAGAATAAGAATAGGAATATCATCATATAAGGTTATGTATCCTGTGTCTGTTTATATGTATGTGTACAAGTTGGATAGATGAAAATAATCAATCAAGTCCATATGTTATGACTTGAGAGTATCAAATGCTAATTTGCTTTCAAAACTTGTATCTTCCTCTTCTTCCTACATGTTATCATCATCAGCATGCATGTTCTAAATATTTTTCTCTGAAGCATTTTGCTGGTTGAGGTGTTGTATGTTGGGTGATGAGGGGTTGTGTAGGTCATAATGACAAAGTGGTGAGAAGGTGATGTTTTTTATTGTATCAATTGACAGCAGTAGCAGTAGAAGATGCATCAAAAGAACAGAAAAGAAAAAAAAAAGGTGGTGGTGCCTGAGTGACTGTCATCAAATTTTATTCAGGAGCAATCAATCATGTCTAGGAGAAGGAGGTGGAGGATGGAGGGAAGGAGGCTTGGCTTTGCTTCCTTCCTTCCTTCCTCCTGGTTTTCCTCCATAATCTAAGGGACAGGCTCACTGCATTCAGTCATCATTTTTTTCCTTTATATAATTTAGAGGGTTTAATAGAGGTGAAACACCCCTTCAGGTGTTTCACCGTGAAACACCTATGTGATCAATCATCTATCTTTGAATATGTGGTTTAGATTAAAAGAGGAGAGAGAATTGTTATATTATTTTAGTTAGGTGGTTTTAAGTTGTTTTTAATTTAAACTACGTATTTAAAGATAGACGGTTGATCACATGTGTGTTTTACGGTGAAATATCTGGAGGGTGTTTCACCTCCATTAAACCCTAATTTAGATCTGTGCTTCTATTTAAAATAAATAAATAAAAGTGATCTCTAGTTAATTAGGCAGTATCATACTAGTATCATGCTACTTACATTTTTTATTGTAAAATACTTAATATATGTTGAATAAATTTAGAAGAGAAAAAAATTAGAAGAAATAAAATTTAACATTCATCGTAGATTTAATATTCTACGATTGAAGATGTAGATAACATGATACTTCTTACTTAATTAGGGAGCACCGTATATCTGTACTTCTATTTATGACTTACTATATTCTCTCACTTTTTTTATAATATAATTAGGATAAAAATAAAAAAGAGTATCTTTTATTTTTATAAACTCTCACATAACTTTGCTCATTTCATTTTGATAATATTTCAACAACTTTACTTTGTGTCTTTAATTGTCCTTCAACTTTTAGTTTTGTTCTTACAATTATCAATGTAACATAGGCTATAGTAGGGTTTTTCAACATTCTTGCTTACTAGGGTCTCCACATAGAATTCTCTCCTCCCTTGTATTCTGTTCTCATCTCATCAAGTGTTCATATAATTTAAAAACATACCCCACAAAAAAAATAATTTAAAAAAAAAGGTTTCTAAAGGATGCCCTCACATACATCACAAGCTTTGGCCCTAGAAGTTGCTTGTCACCCACCCTCCAACCCAAATAGTGTCTTCCCATCCCAATCCCTTCCTATGTCCTTCCTTGACATGTCAACAACTTGAACAATAAAAATCATTTCTTTCTTTCTTTCTTTTTGCTTAATGTTATCCATTATTTTCTTCTTGAGCAAGAATTACTTGGAGTAATCAAGATATGGATTTATGAGTTTCTTTCTTTCTTCTTTCTTCACATTGCACTGTGCTCTCATGAGCTCATCTTTCATATACCATGTGAACTATGGCCCCCCATGAGCTCCCAAGATCATCATCTAAGAGCTGTTGGGATTTTATGTCCTTGGGCTACTGATCCTCCTTCCATCATATATAGGATGGTAAGAGTTCTCATCATTACTTTTTTGTTCATCCAAACACCCATAGAATCAATCTATCAAATCAATAAATTCTTGAAACTTCATAGAACTTAAGTTCTCGGATCCAAACGGCACCAAGAGGAAAATAAACTAGTAGTCTCGAATTCGAATTTCAAAAATATCATCTTAGTTAGGATTCATTTTTATCACACCCATTCAAACATCGAATTTGTCGGATACCACTAATATTGGTGTAACAACCGAGATTTTTAAATTAATTAAAAATCATCTCAATTAATTGAATTTAGATTTTTCCATATTTAATAATAGAGCCCTAGTTATTTAAAACTGTTATAAAACCTGGAGAACTCCTATAAATAAATAGATAGAAAGAAAATCGCTCTCTCTCAAAAAGAAACCCTAGCCGCCAGGTGAGCCCTCTCCCCTCTTCTCTCTTTCTCCTCTCTTCTTTCTTCTCTATCTGAATCTTCAACCATGGAATCGGTGTCAGGACAAGGTGACGAAGAGGACAACGCGCGGAAGGAGAGAGACAACCCAAG
>LTAE01000005.1:199391-210549 GCA_001647135.1 Pontederia paniculata
TTAAGTCTTATGTTTTTATTAAAGAGAGAATGACGAACTCTATTGTTTAGTATTCTATGACAGTTTAATTGTTGGATGATAGTCTTTTATTGGAATTGAAGGAATAGACTTGAGTATTTTCTATATAGCAGAAATGTTTAGTTTTCATAAATAGTATTTGTATGATGTGGCCCTTTTGTTGACCAGTCAATGGTCAAACTACATGTAATGATATTGTGTGGTAACATCTCCAAGTCAAGATTATTGTCAGGTGGCAAGGTCTGATTTGGGGGCGTTACAATTGGACATCAGTGAAGTTTACCCAAAAAAATGTATGTGGTATGTATATATAAAAAATGGAATCTTTGTTAATGATGGAGATTTTTACATAGTGAGACTTTCGAAGTTCGAACTCGAGATCCTTATCTGCTAACGGCCAACTATTAATTGAAATTACTATTTCAAAAGAAAGAATGTACAATTTAAAATTTACTAAAAAAAATGCACAGAAAATGTCCTCCTGTTTGTCCACCTAAAGAAGCGAGTATTTTGGGTATAACATAACATGGGCTTTCACTTTTTATTAGACCGGTACTATTCATATATGCTGATTTTTAGACAATGGGCTTTTTTTTTGGGTAAACTCCACCGGTGATCCAAGGCTACTAGCACCTGACTAATTCGGTGTTCGATCGGGAGCGGCAAGGCAAATCCTGGCCAAATTGGCGACTCCGAGGCTCGAACTCGGGGCTATTAGCTCCCTTGTCCCTCAACCCGGGACACAGACCCGCTAACCATCTGTGCCAACCAACTTGATTTAAACTGACAACGGACTTTGCTTCTTGTTTTATCAGGCAGGCCTATCTGATATTAAACTTTTTCTTTTTCATAATAGTACACAGCTTTTTAAGTCTTTTCTTGTTTTATGCTTTTGCATGTCCTAACTATCTTCTTTCTTTTTATAATAATTATTATTAATTATGGATTTAATGATGGTGTATTCGGATACATTATGTGTCTTGTCTAACAAACCGTTAGATCTGAGATCTACGGTTAAAAAAATAAATGAAAAATAAAAAATCTTAAATAAGATATACCGTAGATTTCAAATTCAACGATTTGTTAGGCAGGACACATAGTGTACTCGGGTACACCATCATTAAATCCTATTATTATTATTATTATTATTATTATTATTATTATTATTATTATTATTATTATTATTATTGTTGTTGTTGTTGTTGTTGTTGAAAATGAGTAGTGTAAGTGTATAACTTTTGTTTCACACACCATCAAGATCTATGATTCTATTGATTTATGATATGCTAAACTAAGGTTGATTATTAATTATTATTTTTGATGAGAAGAGAAAAAAGTATAAATTATGTTTTATTCAGAAATAATATTCCTGTTTTAGGTCTATTAAACCTGTGGATAAATGAGATTAACATAAAAAAAAAGTGTTGCGATTCTTATTCATTTTTATGACTGCACATTTTTATGCAACCGAAAAGCAGATTTTACATTTTTATACAATAATAATAATAATAATAATAATAATAATAATAATAATAATAATAATAATATTATTATTATTATTATTATTATTATTATTCAGATTTGATGAGATCGGGTGCGTTCGTTGCTGATCGAACGGGTGTGATCTGGTTACACTCCTATGAAGGTGCCAAGCCCTACTTTTTGTTGCTTCACAACAACAAGTTACAGAGGAGGAGAAAAATAGAAACAAAGGCGGAAGAGCGACACAGCGAAAGCAAGATGGCGGCGGCGAACACGGAGCTCGGCGCCCTTGATTTCGAGATGGACGACGACGACCTCATGGACGAGGACGCCGGAGCCGACGCCGACGCTTCCGCGGCGGCTCCCAAGCTCCGGTCCACCATCACCGGGGGCGAGCCCTCTTCCGGGCCCAAGAAGACCAAAGGAAGGGGTTTCCGAGAGGAGACAGATCGAAATGGCGGGCGCTTGGCCGCTCGCGGTGACTACGACTCCCTCGACTCCGACGGCGGCCCCGGCCCTCAGCGATGTTTGTCCCCCTTCCTCTTCCTCTTCCGCTCTTTTCCTCTCTTTTCTAGGGTTTCGTTGTCCTTTTTTTTTCCCCTGTTGCTATTTTTTTTAGCTATTTCAGTTGCTTATTGGATCATTGTGCTCATTGATTTGATGCGCGTGTTTCTGGTTTTATGGAGGAATTGTTGGGGATTTCAAAATGTTTCTTTTTTCTTTTTTTGTTTCCCTGGCAGTTTTTTCGATCTAACAAGCAAGAGAATTTTCTGAGTTCCTCTTTGTTTTTAGGGCATAATCTACCAAATTTATGACGTAGAGCGCATTGTATTTTTCTTTGTTTTGGATCCGATGTTTTCGGCCATTGGAGTTGTGAGTTCAGTTGAAACCTTCTCATGTAAACACGATATGTCCCAGAGAAATCTGTGGCGTTAAAGAGACTTTTTAAAGACCTCATTCCAAGCGCGCGCACGCACACACACAGGATCCAGAATATTTGCATAACATAACCCAGCTTTTCTCAGTTGATTATATTGGAAATGATTTTGTTAATACCTTTCATTTATCTTGAATGACAACTGAACCTTACCGATGTTTTTCTTATATCATGGTAAACATGCTTCCACTAAATTGTATTACTATTGCTCTAATATGCAGTTTTCATGCATTTGTCAATTGTATCCATAAGTCATAATGTTGAAAAAAAAAAGATCTTTCTGTTCATTTAGATTTGCCACGCTTTTTCTTTACCCTTTATGTTTGTTATTTTCTATAGCTATTGAGGGATGGATAATATTGGTTACTGGAGTTCATGAGGAAGCACAGGAAGAAGACCTACTTAATGCTTTTGGTGAATATGGACAGATAAAGAATTTGCATTTAAATCTGGATCGACGAACTGGGTTTGTAAAGGTAAACTTGTTAGTTCAATATGTCACCAGTTGAAATGTTTTCCAGATCCCCATGGTAGTGTTTTAATCGTATAAAGCGATGATCTGGAGCTTAAATATTGTAATAATATATCTTTTGCTCTTTAGATTGCTCGTTATTTTAAATGTGAATAATTAAGGCCTCACTTTACTCCACATTGTGCCACTAGCACCTCCTGGAACTTTTTTCCTTGTAATATTTCTTGCAAGTACTTTTTATGAGTTCCTAGTCTTTTTGGCATATTTTCTTCATGTAATGAAAGCAAAAGTTTATGTAGTTGTTTACGGAATTGATATCTCAAGTCTCAACATCCACTCTTAAAATAATTCTCAATATTGAACAAATCTGTTAAATGTACCTTCTTTTAGTAGCATTAACAGTTAATTTTCGTAGAGGAGTACTAACAATTAATTGTGAATCTTTTTGTGGTTTGGATAATATGTTTTTCTTTTAATGACAACTCTGGATTTAGGTAAACTACCTGACCTTCGAATCTTGGCATTATGGTCATTCTCTGTAACATGAGTGTAGTTTAGGTTGACTTTTTAGTGCTTTTTTTTAGAAAACTTCTTGTTGCCTCAACATGATATATTCTTCATTCGTTAGTAAAATGGATGACTATTAATATCATTCAGCCCCTTCTTCTTTCCAGAAAAGTTTAATATATTGCAGTTTTTTCTGTTTTCTTTCTTTTTGCAGTTTAAATTTGTTTCTTTCTGGAAAATGGTTGCTTTACAGTCACCTAACTAGGATTCGGAACGATCAATTTTCTTTTAGGTTCCACATACAAGTTTTTCCACATAAACCCCCTACTCCCACTCACCACAATATGTACATATATATATACACACACACACTTATATACAATTATTGTCTTCCGTTGGGAAATAATTTGATAATTTGCAGTTACTAACTTTTGAACATGGATAAATCAGGGATATGCACTAATCGAATATGAAAACTATGAAGAAGCACTTGCTGCAATCAAGTCACTGAATGGAGCTGATCTTCTGACTCAGACTGTTTATGTTGATTGGGCATTTAGCAAGGGTCCTTTCAAACGTAGAAGTGCAAGGAGGTACGTGAGTTTCCACTTATTATGGTATATTTGATCCCTATTTGAGCAATCTGATCTGCAAAGCCATCTTAAGTTCAAATCAATTTGAATTCAAGCTAGTTGGTAGCTAATTTACTCAACATACCTACATCAGATTCCTAAAAACAATCTACATCAGTCACCTTTGCCTTCTTTTTATGCTCATTTAGTTTGCTTGCTTTTGACTAGCTAGAAGATTCATGTGGAAATTCTGAGCTCTATTTGGTATTCTGTTTTATGTTTATGACTAGGCTCTTCCATTTAAAAAAATTGTAGCTAGGGTTTAGTGACCTGTCGTTGTTTTCACATTTTGGTATTCCTTTTGTCTCTAAAAACTTTGCACCTTCTTATGCTTCTTATGGTTGTAATTTGACAAACATTGGGTATTTGAATGCCTGACATCATTGTAGTCTTGACTTCTGAAGCATGTTGTCCTCTACATCGAATTTAAGATGAATTTCTCTCGAACAATTGAGATGAACTTAGCTAAGATCATGATTTACTCTCTTTAAACCAAGTTTGTTATGTGTACACTTCTGGGTAAACAGTTAAACACAACCTTTACATATTTTTATTAAATTTGAGTCATCACACTCAAACTTTGTTAGTTGTAACAAAACCTTAGATATTCAAATTGGCTGTTAACGGAAGATCTTTTAAGTAAGTCATACAGTGGTTCAAGGATTAAAAGATCCTTGGGTTGGGTGTCCAAACTTTTCATTGCGTATATGTTTGGATTTGACATACTGATGTTTTTTAACAGATCTAAATAAAATAAGCTTGGTAACTTATCATTTTCTTTTTTTATGAGTATCTATAATGTCTTATTGAATGTTTCTTTGTCTTTCACAGATCACCACGTCGTTCAAGGAGCCCCCCTAGGAGGAGATACTAAGGAATCCTGTGTGTGTTCAAACATTGAGTTGAGTATTTCTGGATGCCAGAATTCCAGTTATGTTGTTTTGTCTGGCTCATTCCATCTGAGGCGTGATACATAATGCTTGTGTCCTAGTTGTGTGTTTCAATTACAAAGCACTGGCGTCTTCTATATTTCAGGAATGTTTTGTAGAACAATGCAACAAGCACTCCTTATCATGACATTTGATCATTTACCATCGGTCTTGTTTTTCTCGTTCATATTGCTAAGCTGTGACATGGCCGTTTAGATTCTTGAAACTTTATGAACTACAATTGCTGCATCTGCGTTCCTACTTTTAACTGCCCTAAGACTATTTGCTTCTGGGCCTATTTACTCTCGTGGTGTTGTAACAAGGACTAGATCGTGATGTATGCAGAGATCTATCAGGCAGCAAACTCTATTGACTCTCGTGTCTTTTTCATAACATAACTTAGAAGAATTGTGCATTGTGGTTTGCTTTCTTAGTGCTGATACCTTTCAACCACATAGTAAGAAGAATGTTTCACTGTAAACTGTGTTACATTGTCACTAAAATTGGACTGTAATTTAATTAATAGAGAAAATGGAGCCTATGTGCATGTGTCATGGGTCATTCTCTGGCTCACTCAAACATCATCGCGCATCCTTGACAAGCGTCAAGGCTAGAGCTTTGCATCACATCTTGTCATGTATTTAGTCTTTTTGTCGAGGGACATTAAATGAATACTTTCAAATTATCTTTATGTTTTCTTAGATATTCTCATGCATTTAGCCTTTCTTTTCCTTAGGATCTATGGGTTTTCCAGCAATAATAATGTATGAGGAGTTTCACCTTTTGCGTTGGTCCTATCTGTGCCATCCTACCACATGAGTCTGTAGTATATTATAGGGAAGCTAAATGCGTTGTTGAATCATTGATGTTTCTATATGTATGCCTTAATAGCGGGCTTGGCGTCCCGTATTGTGATCAAACGCCCTCTTCATAGGTGGGCCTTCATTTTGGAGCCAAGCCACTCGGATGTCCCTTCGGTGTCCTTTGTCCCATCAAAACATTGTCGCTCAACTACCCGTCTTGACGCCTTGCACAAGATTTCCCACGCGACACTGCCCCTTCGGTGCCTCATGCCCCATTGGAACGTTCCCGCACGATATTGTCTTTTTGGTGCCCCATGTCCCATCAGGACGCTGACGCTCAAACGCTCGTCTTGACACCCCGCGCAAGAATATCTGCACGAACCGCTCAACGGTCTTGTCATACCCCAAGACTTTCGAAAACCCACTCAAAGACTTGTCTAGCGTTTCGCTCGTCTAGACGTCGCATGTGGTCGTGCCTCGCACAAACGCCTTGTGACACACACACAATTATAAATACTTTATACATATTTATTATGAACTATTTAAGTATATGAATTTAAAATATAAAAAAATAATTATTTCAAGCATTAAATATTATTTTATAATTTGGTACTTTTAAAGTAAACAGATGATCTATGATAAAAAACATATCATGATATTAAATAGTAGTTTAATTTAAATAATAGTTGACCTTTCACATCTATAACTTCTAACTTATAAAGTTATAAGGTGAAATAGAATGTAAAGAAAATCCAAATATAAAGATTCTTAGGATCAATCTTGAAAGGAGAAAACTTATCAACTTGGCATAAAAATAAGATATATATAAGTTTTAATGGAGGCGAAACACCCTTTATGTGTTTTATAGTGAAACACCATAATTAACCATGCATTTTAAATTTATGATTTAGATTAAAATAATCTAAAATCACATAACTAATATGAAATGCAATGTGATTTTAGATTATTTTAATTTGGATCACATATTTAAATAGACGATTAATCATATGTGTGTTTCACCGTAAAATACACGAGAACCTATATTAAATCCATATATATATATATATATATATATATATATATATATATATATATATGTGTGTGTGTGTGTGTGTGTGTGTATATAGATTGACTTTTCACATTCTAAATTAATGATCAATACTAATTGTTGATATTAAAGAGTACCAGGGGTGAATTCGTAACAAGGTAGCTGTAGGGGAACCCTCTGGCTGGATTGAATCCTTCGCGACGGTCGCCTACTAGACTAAACTAAGAACCTGCAGGCAAGATGTTTATGCTGATTTTTTAACTTTTTCGCTCCTTGTTTCTCAATTTCCAATCAAGACAAACCGAGGGTGTGTGTATGTAAAAGATTATGTATGGAGGACATGATTTCCAACCCAATTGGTTGAAGAAATTATGATTATTAATCTTTTGTTTTAAATCCAATTTAATAATACCTTTTCTTTTCAATTTAGGTAACTCTATTAAGATCACAAACTGATAGCGTCTTCTTGTGTATTATTTCAATAATATGGTCGTTCTCTTGAGTGCCCTTTGGATCTACAATTAAAATCACAAATGATGTGGAAGATAAAGCTCCTGTAAAAGTCTAAATGGTGATTCGTACCGATGTGCATCAAGGGCATACAATCATCTACATAGTATGCGGGAACAAGGGCGTGGTGCAGTGGCTCACCCCTCGACTTGAGTATCGAGAGGTCTCGAGTTCGAATCCCACTAGTGGGACTTATGTACCCCTTTATTTTCAACATTTCCTTTCAATGTATTAGGTCATGGGCCTCCCTTTGTAACCGAAAAAAAAAATCTACATAGTACGCCATTTAACTTATTATATAGAAATCCATTTTCATTTTAATACGAGCTTGTATTGCTCATTAGTGGCCCATATATTTGTTGCTATATATGTATTTTATACAATGTTCAAATATATTTTTCCCTCAAATTTTGAAAACCAAGGAAGTAAAAGAGGAGTAGCTATAGAATGGGTTTCATGTCAAAATTAGACCACACATGCCTCCTCATTCATTACTAATCATAATATCGAAATATGAATGTTTACAACCAAAGGTTAATATGTCATTTCAATAGTCCTCATTGTACAATTAACCAGCAGGCAAACCCAATCAAGATTAGTTAAGTGCCCTTTATTTGATATATCGTGGACAGTGTCAATGCATGGCGTTCTTCCAGCTGAAAGCTCGGTATAGAATCATAGAACAAAATCGGATCTTTATACTTCCACCAAAAAATGAGATGAATGACTATCCAGTGCCTGCATTCATGCAGCAAGATCAAAGGACAATGTTATTTCCTCAAGTGAAGAAAATGATGTCACTGGAGCTCTGCAGTATCTTCTTAAAGCTGAAGGCCTGCAAATTTTGGATAGAAGAAACTTGTGACGAATGTTGTGATATTAGCCAGGACTGGTCTGCAAATTGCTTTTATCTGCATCATCACTAATGCTCAGGGGACATACAACTTGATAAGATTACTGTATCATCAAGAAAACACTGAAATGGCTATGCTCACAGCGGTGAAGAGGATGTAGAGCCCGACCAAGCAGAAGCCCCAGAATCTGGGTACCCGGAATCTGGACCAAGTCACCACTAGTAGAGATCCCATCAAGCTCAGTAGAAGGAACACAAAAGCAACAACGATATTGCTGTTGAACCGCAATTCATAAGCTCCTGGATAGACACTTGCTGTCTCAATCACCATTGCCGTACCTAAGCCAACAAGCATGTTGAACATGGGGCCTGCAAAGCATCCTGCCATTGCCATCGCAGGTTTACCAGCATTGGCTAATGCCACATCAGCAAAAAGATCTCCCACCGAATTCCCCCAAGCCAGCACTGTCAACCCGAGAATCGCAGGAGACAACTCCATTATAATGCCAATCGTGGCTAGACAGTTCATTAGTTCCCCAGCCACAGTGGAGATCCAAAACACACTCATCATAAAGGCAACAATTGTAGCTGTAATCTGCTCATTTTCTGGGGGTTCCTTTTCAAAAACATAGTGAGCTATTGCAAGAGATGTCGATATAAAGAGGACAACTGTCCAGAGGGGAAATCTCCTATGAGGTAGCAGGAAGACTATTTCGGTGTCCAACGAAATAAAGGAGCTTAAGGAGAAAAGAAGAATGAAGGGACAGAGCCCTATATTGGCTGAAGAGTAAAATCTACTCCACCCAGAAGTTGATGGGATGCTGAGCTTCAAGAGAGTTGAAATAGGAAATTCCAAGATTTGCATGACCTGTCTAGAAACATGTTCAATAAATAATAAGATGGATGATGGTGAAAAAACTAACTAAACATTTTTTCCCAGTAAAAGAAAGCTTGTGTTATGCACTAAATTTCATAGCAGGGATCAAAAGTGTATTAAGAGAATGGAATTAGGGAGTATCATTTTACGGAGACAAGAGATTTCAAGTGTAAATGCTACGAGAAACTGAGCCTTTTTTTTAAGATTGAGAAACTAAGCTATGAACCAATCAATATCAGTACCAGCACAAGAACAATAGACTCACTTATCCATAAACAAGTAATATGGTATAACAATCATACATCAGATGACCAAGCTTGCATTAAGACAGAATATACCGTGCCTGGTATAGTTGTCAGCCTGATGCAATCATGCCTTGCTAGTTTAGCTCTCTCTACTCTTTGCTTGAACTATCATGTCATGTAGATGGGTAACATATCCCTATTCCCAAACCTCTGGATATGATTAATGCATGGAAGCTAATTAAGCTAAGGAAATGGGTCGTTCTTTTGCCCAAGATGCAATCATTTGGACTCCATCCAAATATGGAAAAAGATTTTGTCTTGGGCAAAAAAGGCAAAAATAGAACAATAAAGAGAAGTTCTTGTTTCCAACTAGATCTCGGATGGGCTGCTAGCAGATTTGTTGGGGATGGAAAGTTAACACCATGGATAGGCTAGCCTTTCATTTTCTCTGGCACATTTTGGAGAACGTAAACATAATAGTCAAATCTTTGAAGTCCATTTTCAAAGAAAAAAGAAAAGAAAAGAGGATTAGCAAAGAGATGCATATTAGAAGCTAGTATCTCCAATTTATTGAGAGAAAGAAGATGAAGAACCGATGATCATCCTAGCCAAATGGGATTTATATTAAAATCCGATCAAAAAGTAATGAATTGTGTATATGCCATGTCATATAACAATGAGATAAGTGGTACATTTAATGAAAGCTACATTGTCGTACTCTTTTTAAAAGAAATGACAGGTCTGAAATCGAAAGATACACTATCGAAAAGAAAATAGAAGACAAACAAGATATCACGAATCAAGAGTTTCATGTAATTATAATGTCTTTTCTAAGTTGTGCTTTCTAAGGCATCTGAAACTATGGAACATCCTTGGTTGAAGAAGTGACATATGTCCTAGGATGAGTACATGAGTATGAAATGTTATATCCATTATGTTGCTACATTACCTTATCTATCTACTCCATGGTTAGACTCAATTAATATCCATAAAGCAATAGACACTAGGCAATTATGATTACATTGTGATTAGGAGGAATATGAATAAAGAACCGTGGGTTATGCGTGTCTCCATATGTTGAAAATTTATTCGAAATAAATGAATGTGCACATTTCCATTTTAATTGAGTGTGAAGCATGCTACTTATCTTTCTAGGACAAAAGAATTTGACATCTCTACAATGTTTAAAATAAATTAATGTAATCAAGTTACTGTTTCGGGCTTCCTTAGATTAAAATCGATAATTTTTCTTTTGTGTTGCATGATCATATGGAAAGAGAGACTGCAATGCAATGCTCTCTGTTGTGCAGTATCAGAGTCATAGAAGGTACTTGGTATTGTTCAATTTAAGATGTTAACATGGAATGATTAACAAACGGCATTCAGTACTGCTCAATTCAATGTTAATTTAGGAGATCTTAAAGACATACCTTCTTTAGCAGTCGGCAAAGGCTCTGAGATCCGGACTTTGCTTCCTTTTCTTCCTCCACTGGTTTCACTGTTACTCCAGATTCCAGATCGCCTGATGTACGATCCAAAAGGTGTGTTTTTTCCTCCTTTGCATCTGCCGAACTCATCTCCACCTGCCCTGCGGCCGGCCTTCCTCTGTTAACGCTGACTCCGACGGCATCCATCCAGAAGACGATTCCTATGAAGAAGACGTAGAAGAGGACGAAGCCGACGGCTTGCCAGAGGTAGATCTCGGCGCTGAGGTAGACGTAGAAGAGTGCCGAGGCGGCGACGAGGTAGAAGAAGACGTCGCGGACGAAGGGCGCGGGGTCGAGGGCAAAAGGGGCGGCACGAACGGCGACGGCTCCGACGACGAAGGCGGAGACGAAGGCTCCT
>LTAE01000006.1:0-13705 GCA_001647135.1 Pontederia paniculata
ATATATATAGTTATGACTATTGATCTGAGTAGAAAAGTCTGACTAAATTTCGTATTCATGTTCATATCTATTGCTTATTTTATGTACTTGTTGCCTTACATACTGAGCGTTTTATGCTCATGGGATATCGTTTCTCCTGTGTTGAATCCCACATGTAACTAGATTGTGGTGGATTGATGATGCTGGTGGTGTGTGCGACAGCTGATGCTCGTGGTGGATACTATCTGCACATGGATGGGCCTTTGAGTCTTCTTTATTATTTGTCTCTTCATTTTATAGTTATTGAGTTGTATGGCTATCAGCCAGGATGTTATACTCCTTGTTGTTGAGAGACATGTAGACTCCTTACTTGTTATCTTTCGCATATTTTTATCCATTGGATCCTTTAGTCATTTTAGCCTTATTTCTTTTCCTCGTATTATTCCGAAATTTTGTTGACTAGTCAAAGGGTCAAAGCATAGTCAGTCAAAGTAGCATCCCCAGGTCCACATCTTGGCCACGTGGCGGGTGTTGATTTAGGGGCGTTACATAATCACAAAAGAAGAAAAGAAAAAAGAAATATATAGCGCACTTATATAAAAAATAATAATATTTTTATAATTTTTTTTCTTTTTGTATAAGTGCGCTACATGCTCTCTGCCTCAACCACAAATTATCCTTATTTTTTTTATCTTTTTTCTTTGTTCAGAAATAAATTTGTTGATAATGCCTTGAATTTGATATTAGCCCAACGAAAACTCATATGACCCAGGCGCATCACAATCGTTCGAATAATTGGGACGACAAAGTCGTCCGTCCTATACGGAGGTCTCTATTTCCTATTTTGTATTGGGAATCCATATATTAACTCCCTAAAATTTGTGTTATTTTGTATCTTGTATCATATGGTGTTCTCCCACTTAAGAATGAACCTCATAAATCTGTATGTCTTCTATGTGTTGATTTTTCTCTCTTGACTATTTTTCTTAACAGAATTTAATTCATGTCCCATTTAATTTCCTTTGACAAATATATCAAATGAAAAAAAAAAACGTAAAAAAAATAAAACCTCTTACCTAACAGGATTTCTTCTGTGGTCTCTTCTCTGAAATCAGAAAGTTGTCACCTCCATAATGGATACTGTTTACTGGCAGAGAATTGTATGCTTATGTGGAATGGTTTCTCTACAAGTATTACCGTTGCTGTTGTTCCTGCTGGAATACTTTACTTGCCAAATTTTAATTACCAGACTAAAACTTGATGAAGTAATGTGGTGATAATTAATTAGAATGCAGCAATTGAGTGCATTTTGGAGATCTTATATATGCTCGAGACTTGACTGCTGCTTAATTATTTGATGGTAGATTGCATGCCTACCTTGTTTCTAGCAGTAGATAGAGTGCACTGGCCTTGTGATGTGCAGACGATTGCTTCAGAATTCTCGACAAATATTTTATGCTATATATCTTCTTATTGAAAGTTCCACGAGTGGCCAGGTAATCTACATAGATTGAACATCTAATAAATTTAGTATTCAGATATGCATAATTGAGCTATCCAAAAGTTCAATAATTTGCTTAGTTAATTTTTTTTAACTCAAATTAAGCTGGTGTAGTTTGCTAAATTAAGTTCAGGATACACTGAATTTGATATTTTAAGTTATTAGTTAACATATCAAGTTATGTTATGTTGTTGTGCCTTGAATTTATTATACTCTGTACTTAAAATTTGAAAGAAAAAAAATTGTGAAAAAAAACTCGTGGAGAGGGCTAAGGGGGGAGGAGCAAAGTGTCTTGTGGTATGAACATTTATAAATAAATGTTAGAGTTTTATGACGTACTCTCTTATTTTTCATAATAAAAATTTATTAATGACGATCTTTTTTATTCGTGAATGTTTCCATTTTAATTATATTAATTAAGGGGTTTTACCACATTAAGAATTTATGTTAATTTTTCTTTTTCATTTTAATTCATTATTTTGATGCTCGATTGATTCCTCATTCCATATTTCCAACAAGTTAACTAGAAAGAAACCACGCGCATAGTTGTGTTTAGCAAGCACACGAAAACTACTTTATAATGACTGAGAAAAGATATTGAACTGTAACATCAAATGTTTAGAGTTACATTCAAGCTTGAATTAAACAAGAAATCAGACAAGGCAAATCAGCATTTTATGTACCCGAAAAGAATTTTTTTGACTGATATCGTGATAACGAAGAACACCACAGAAAACATAATTTCCAGATTGTTCCGAATTGAATCAAATCTGGTGGAAGAAATCTATCTGCAGCTCTTTAATCTGCTGTCACATAAAGTTTTTTTTGTCTTAACGTGAATGCATGAGAGGGAGAGGACACTTAATTCAGATAAGAAAGAAAAAAAAAAGAAAGAACAGGAACAAAACAGGAGCAAGAACTCGACAGGTGGAATGGAATCTTGCTCTCCTGCATGGAAGTTGGAGGGCCACCAACAACGTTAGCTGCAAAAAAGAAAAGTTCATGCTTCTGGATGTCGTCCCCCTGAGAGGAATAAATGAATAATTCTGATGACAGCATGCAGCAGCTCGGATAAAAATTGACTGGCCGGATTTAATAGTAGCAGGCCACAGTTGATCGGAGAATGTATTCTCATGATTATCTTTTATTCTCAACATATCTGCTTACTGCTGAAGCTGGAATTAATGATTAAGTTTGAGTTGTACTAACTCCCTGAAAACATCATATCAGATAAGATCATAAGAAGAAGTATGTGCATTCTGTGAACAATGCCTTTTTTATGCATCAGTTGTCCATATATATATATGACCATATGATCTGTGAGTTGGAGAAGAATATTATAACGTGAGACGGAGAGCCCCTGCATGGGAATTCTGTAAAGGTGAGACGAGGGGAGGAGGTTATCCTGCGCCTCTCAACTTGTACTTCTCTCTCTCTCTCTCTCTCTCTCTCTCTCTCTCTCTCTCTCTCTCTCTCAACTTTGCTGCAAGAACATTTCGATCGAGAGCTTGAGCTTGTGATCCCCAATATAGTTCTAGCAGGTCTGTAGCTGTTTGTGAATGTGAGTCACGTCAGGAACCTTCAAGTGGATCAAATGTTTCATTCGTCTGTCAGATACGTATCATCAAGAACAGGAATAGAAAGGTATACTAATAATGTATGTGGATGGCTGACAACATGACTTGAGTCGAATGAAAATTTTCTGGAATTCTCATTGCACCTCTGTTAAGTATTTTCTTAATGCTTAAAAATTCAATGTGCAATATTATTGATCATGTGGTGAATAGAACTAGCACAGACCAGAAAGAAAAACACAGAGGCCCCGTTTGGCAACAAGTTAATTGTAGCAGAATTAAAATTTTTTAATCCATCACATATTCTCCAAACCTTAATTCAGCTAGATTAAAATATTCCTGGGTGACTTGAGAACACAAAACTCTCACCTTTTTTCCAATTCTTGCATTAAATGATGTGGGCCCCACCCGGTGACATTTAAGACGTTTAGTTAAAAAGTGGGTAATAAGATTTTAATCCAGGTGTTATTCCTCAATCAAACGGGGTCAAAAGGTTTTGTCTAGAGAACAAAAAGCCTTCAGCTGAAAAAGAAAAAAAAAATTGAACTGAAATTTTAGCATCATTTTTTTTTTTTTTTGGCAGAAGGGAGTAATATTCCTGTCTGAAGAATTGACACGTATGCCCCCAAACAGCTGCTTTCAGTAAAATCACATCCCTAATTCTGCATGCATGCCATAGAACTGATCACCACCAGAAATCCGACGTACGAACTCGATCCCTCGCCCACGAAATCTAAAGCTAAATGCCTCACTTATATAAGCTCTCCATCTCTTGCCACCTTTCTCTCTCACATCATACTATATGCGCATTTCTCTCTCTCTATCTCTCTCTCCACAATATTATCACATACTGTACACTCCAACCCTGAGCCACATGGCCATGGATCAGGTGAACGAATTAGGAAGCACTGGCGCTAAGGCGTCGGCGGCCAATGCATTGGAGAAGCTGAAAGCTATGCTTGCCGGATTGGCGAAGAAGGTGAAGAAGGTTGGGGAAGACGACCCCCGCCGGATGGTACACTCTCTCAAAGTAGGCCTCGCGCTCACGATGGTGTCCCTCTTCTACTACGTCTCGCCTCTCTTCGACGGCCTCGGAGTGTCCGCCATGTGGGCCATTGTAACAGTGGCTGTCGTCATGGAATATACCGTAGGTCGGTGCACACGTACATACGTGACATATATATATATATATATATATATATATACATGCAGCATGCAAATTTTACAGACTCATGACCTGTAAACGTAGCTTATAAGCTTTGTTCATGCATGTGTGGCAGGTGGAACGCTGAGCAAAGGGTTGAACAGGGCTTTTGCGACGTTCGCGGCCGGAGCACTTGGACTTGGGGCTCATCACGTCGCCGTTCTTTTTGGAGGCACAGCGGAGCCAGTAATCCTCGGCGTCTTCGTTTTCGTTCTAGGTAATTAATGATCACTTTATTAACTTCTAACTCTCATTTTTTTTCAGCTTTTGATTCTATAAATGTTGAATGAGTTTATTGTACCATGCATACTGCAGCTGCAGCAGCGACGTACTCGAGGTTTATACCAGAGATCAAGGCGAAGTACGACTACGGGGCGTGCATATTTATCTTGACGTTTAGCCTGGTGGCCGTCTCCAGCTACCGGACGGAGCAGCTCGTGCAGTTGGCCGAGCAGAGAGCCACCACAATCGCCATTGGAGTGGCCATCTGCCTCTTCACCACCATCTTTGTGTTCCCTGTGTGGGCGGGGACAGATCTCCACAACTTGGTTGCTATCAACTTGGAGAAGCTTGCCAACTTCATGGAAGGTACATGCATAGTGGTATTATGCACTTTGGATTCCTAGCAAGCTTTCCAAGAAAGATACATTTCGTTAATGATGAGAAACGTATGAATTATGTTACTAAAAAAAGATACAACTGCATGCATATATGTTAGGCCATGTTGTAAAACCCGGTCCGGCCCGGCCGGTCGGATCGGTGTCCGGAGTTTAAAATGGGCTATTGGTCATTCTAAACTTGGGATGCCAATTGACCCGCTTTGACTCGGTCAAAACTCGGGTTGAACCGCTCAACCCGATGGGTTTGATCAATCCGACCAAAAAAAATATTTTTTTTCAAATAATAAATAGAAGTTTAGTTTAATTTTTCAAAGCTAAATAATCTACTTTATCATATAAGTAAAATTTAAAATAATTACGTTAAATAAAGAAAAACTTAATGAATCAATCTAAAAGTATTTAATAATTATCTTAAATAATCAATCCAGAAGTTTAGTTTAATTTTTTAAAGATAAATAATCTACTTTATCATAATTAGTATTTAATAATTATTTATTGTTTATCTTTGATCATTAATTACTATTACAAATTGTGAATTAGAACTAAAAAATATCATGTTATTATATCAATAATATGTGTTCATGTATTGTGATTTTATAATTAATTTTTTATTATCCGATTCGACCATCCGGTCTGATCGGTCCGACCGATCCGACCTGACCCGTCGAGCTATCCGGGTGGATGTCCGGGTCGAGTTTTAAAACATTGATGTTAGGCCATTTTGCATGGAGTGTGCTGTTTAAATTTAAAGATGCATGAACCATGCATGCATATTGCAGGGTTAGGTGCCGAGTTTCTGGAGAAGAATGCATCGCTTGATCGGGCTTTTGAGAACAAATCATTCCTTCAAGCTTGCAAGGGCGTGATCAACTCCAAGGCCTCTGAGGAATCAATGGTGATCAGTTACCTAACCAGTTTCGATCCTCTCTAGCTAAAGCTAATTCTGTGTTCTCTTCTGTTGATCATTTGAAGCTTTAATTGGATGATCGATCTCCTAAAGTTTATCATATGATCGAGAGCCTAAAGTTATCAAATGAACACATGCATGCAGGCCAATCTGGCGAGGTGGGAACCTGCCCATGGCCCTTTCAGGTTTGGCCATCCATGGAAACACTACCTCAAGATCGGAACCCTCTGTCGACAGAGTGCCTACTCCATGGAATCCCTCGTGTTCCTGATCACCTCCAACGCCGACAAGACTTGTAAGGTACGTACACATGCATATAAATAGGAAAAGATAGATTTCGGAGCAAGGTCAGCCATGGATTTATTACTGCAGGGATCAGTCGAAGCTCCGGCGCTTGAGCTCCGGGAACGAGTTCTGTCGCCCTACATCACGATGAGCAACGAGTGCAGCAAGGCGCTCAGAGAACTCGCGGCGGCCGTGCGGACCATGAAGACTCCTTCGGCCGCCGCAAACCGACACATCGTGGCAGCTGCGGCCGTGGCCGATGATGTCAACTTCATGTCAGCGCTGTCGTCCGATGAAAGCATCCGGGGCAGGGTCCCTCAGGTGGCCATATTAGGGTTCTTTCTCGTGCAGCTGGTCCGGTGCATGGAGCAGGTCGCCGTGGCGGTGGAGGAGCTCGCGCGACTGGCCGAGTTCGATAGCTGGGAGACTGAAATGTCTGATCACCAAAAGGCCTCCGTCGACGTCCTCAAGGCAAAAGGGCGGCGTGAACATGATAACGTTTTCGTGGACGTGGAGAGAGGCGCAGGGCACGCATGATCACTCTGCCTGCACGCGGTGCGTGCGCTGAAGGATCCATGCACCTAAAAGTTAATAATTTGTATCATACACTGTAAACAGAACCAGAGAACACGTTGAATAAAAAATATCCGAAAAAAAATGCATGCTGTTTGTTTGTTGCTGAAGAATACTTTTGGCGGACTCAGGTACAAAGTTTAGACACCACCTAAAATATATATAGCAAATTAAAAAAAAATATGAGAGATCAAGATTTAAGCCCTAGTTTTTAAAATGCTAGTCAAAATTATTTAATTATTAAACTAGTTAAACAATAATACTGTTTTTTGATATTTATTTTATTTATTGACTACAACTATTAGTATATACGCATATATATATTTTATATATCGAAAAGTTGAGAGAGATCGAGGCATCGAAATATATATGAGTCTGCTCATGCATATATATATATATATAAGTTTAATATGATAAAATTATCTTAATATATATTATTAAAATAGAGAATAATTTTCGTTAGGAGTTTTATCTGCCATAATCAGGCACGCAACACGGGGCGACACTAAATTAGTCGGGCTCGATGGTAGGCCGAGATTTCAACCTGTGGTCAGTGCACATAATCGTTAGCGTCGCGTGGATTGAAAAATCGATGTCGCTTTCCGGACACTGGGGTGGCAACCGATAAAAAAATTACATCATGAAAGTAAACTGTTGACACCAATCCAATGGTCAAATTCTGAGTGCTAACAATCTCATGAATATCTAAAGTTATTAACAAATTTAGTTAAGAAAAGTGAAACTTACTATAAATTAAAAAATGTTACTGTAAATTTTATTTTTTTATTAAATTTAATATTAATTTTAGATACTTATACACACTTATTTTTTTCTCAATCCAACTCTGAGATGAATCACTAGCTAGAGATAGAGACCTTGAAAATTTTGGTTCGACATGGCATAGACTCCATGATCATGAGCTCAGTTGATCCAACACGTCGGGAACAATCATTTTTTACTATTTAAAATATATTTTTTATTACTCATATTACATATTAATTTGTTTATAGTCAAGATAGATAACTTATTCTTTTTGCTCGGATTCAAATTCTTCCTTCAAAATAATTTTATGATTTAAGCTATATAATAAATATTTTAATACATCTTCTTATATAAATATATATTAATTATTAATATAATAATATCATATGCTATGATTTATTCAATTAATTGACAAACTAATACAAATTGTTACCTTGCAATATTTGTCCAAATAAACCAAGGTTTCCAGGACCGTCCACCAGGCACTCCAACGGCCAAGATTCAATCTCAAAACCAAGCAAGGTATCAGACCATTTTGAACTGAACCGTTCAAGTTAATTTTCAAGAGCCGTTCGATTCAAGTTAGAAAAAAAAACATAAATTGGTCCGAGTTAGGAAAAAAAATAAAAATAAAATCTCCAAAAGGCCAAACGCCCTCTTCACAAAAAAAAAAATTTTCGTGAAGAGCACCAAAATCTTAAACAATTCTAAATGTCTAAAGAGTAAATAAACTTTAAAAATATCAAAAACCAAAATAATTTAATAGCCACAAAACGTTAAACATCTCAAGACCCTAAACATCCCACAATTAAAAATCTCCATTAACGATCATTTTTTATAGGTTGAAATACCAAGCTTTATAGTCCTTTATTTTGTTTGGAGCACTTTTATCTCCTAAAAAACTTTTTAATCCATCACATTTTTTTTAAATTTCATCAATTTTGGGAAGCAATTGAATTATGTGAGTATTGAGAAAAATCTTAAAAGGATGAATTAGGAAGATTTAGATTTTTTTTCTTTCATCTCACGTTTTGGTCCTTCCACTTGTAATAGTTTTTTCTATCTTCTTATTTCAAGTTTGAAATATGCCGGTGATCATTAACTTGTTAAGAAGTTAAATTTAATGTATTTTATTATAACTAATTATGTTATGACAACCATGAAATAGAAATAGATGTAGACACTCTTGTGACAGTCTAATAACTTGTAACATTTCATCTTGTCACAAATCTTATGTGTATAGTAAAATATTTGTCTTTCCTAGCAACTGCATGTTAGGAATTATATTTTTTTTTCTTTTAGTTTTGCATTTTTTCCCCCATAGAGAGGATGACTATTGACCTAGAGTATTCATTCATTTACTATTTTTTCTGATCTTGAATTAGTAGTGTCGCATATATTAAAGTAAATGATTTCCCACACACTCATTAATCATTGATATAAATAGATATATCAGTTACAGTAGTGGTCATGAATCATGTTGTGTTGTAGTGAATGCAGTTGTTAGGCTATTAGTATTATTGTTCATGTTTAAGGTTTAAAGAGAAACTTTTCTTTTCCGGTAGAGAAAGAGAGAGAGAGCCTTCGTTCAAGAAGAAATGACACTGAGGGAACGTTTGATATGAGGTAATTCAAATAGATTATTGATTATTTAATTTAAAATTCTCAGGACCCACTATATTACCACGTTTGGCTGAAATAAATTACCGGTGATTTTTACTTCTCTGGTAATTTAAATTACCTCCTCAATGATAATAAAGATAACACACATGAGAGGTGTCATTCCAGATTACCAGCAAGATGACACGCATTTTGATAAAATTATTCTTTCAACCGAACTTTAAAAAAAAATTATTTTGTTATAAAATAATAGTGTTTAACATCATTTTTAATTTTTTTTAATTATTTTATGTATGATTGATAATATAACTCATATTTTGACATAATTCACTTTTTTTTATTTTTTTCCTTTTATTTATATTTATTTTAATTCAACAATTTTGAAGGGTATTTTAGTAATTTTGTTTCATAATTTAAATTAAAATTTTTGTTATTATTACTTACCAAATACTATAATATAATATTACCGGTAATTTATAAAGTGGTAATTTATTTTAGTGGTGATCTAAATTATTGGTTAATAAAAATTGGGAATACACTAAACGACCTCTGAGATATTACAAAATCTACAAAGGGACATTTGACAACATTCTCCTTCCTTTTTTTTTATTTATTTGATAGTGTTGATAGGAGCTATAAGGTAAAATCATTGATATAACCAAAATAAGAATGGTACACAAAAGGAACTCTAAATAAATAGCAATGCCAACAAACCTTGGCATGTGGTGTTAAGCAGATCTTCAAGAATAGCTACATCACCAGCCAATCCTCCATGAAAACTCATGATGCATGGCATATATATCCCCAAAGGAAATGGTCCATACTTCAGCAAAATCAGATTTTAATTAGACTGTTATCTTCAAGTAAATACATACACGGTTATCCAAAATTTCACTTGTGAACTGATCGTGTCACCCTCCGCAATTGGGAGAAAGGACTAAATCCCTTGCCGGCATTTTCATGATGATAGCTGAACTTCAGTTTCTATCCACATGATCACAGAACATGAAAAATTTTATGGACACGATCATTTTGACCGACTACCGTTAGCTTTCATATTAAAATATTTATGTGCATATAACATATATATTATTCTCTCTCATCACATCATTAATCTCTCCTACATATGAAAATTATATTAATAAAATAATAAAATTAGAAAAGGGACGTCCCTTGTTGGAGGAGAGAGAGCCGACGCTTGTCGGCGATAAGGAGAGGGAGGTTGCATCGGCCCGTCCTCCCTTGTCGTGTGTGCAAAGGAGGGGTGAGATCTCCCTCCCTCATCATGCGCTGACAACGCCCTCCTCCTCCTCCTCAAATTTTTATTTTTATTTTTATTTTTTATTATTATTTTGCTACAAAGAAGAAAGTATTTGATATGTAGGAAAGATATGCATGCGTGAAGGTGGGGAGAAATGCGTGAGTGGCAGGTATTCATATTGTAAACTAGAAAGTCGTGATAGCCACTCAATATGACAGTGGGCGAAAAATTTTATAAGTTGGATGACCATCTTATTACAAAGTAAAGTTCACTAACCATTTTGATCTAATGAGTAAAGTTGGATGATCATTTGTATACTTAACTCGTTATCTTCGCATATAAGAGACTTCATTATAAGGATGTTTAGATGGAGATAAGGTACGAGACAAGCCTTTAGCGGCGTGGTTTTTCTTTTTTGATTGTCAAGAGGTAAAGCTTTCATTAAATAAATGTTATTCAAATCAAAGGGATACAAACGTGGATAAGCATTTCCATGCCCCTCTTTTAGTTCCCCATAAAGCAAGAGGAATAATTATCCTTTCAAGACAACTATCCCTAATTAAGTTTTAGAAAAAATTGCATTGAAGCAAACACAACTTAAGTATTGAATATATTCCACCATTGATCCAATAGAAGTATTTATTTATTTTTTATTTTAAATATTAACCATTAAATAAAGCAAGGGTCTTAGTACAAAAATTTTGGAGACCTAAGGGGTGTTCTTCCTCTCAGAAGGTATTGGAGCAAAAGATTTTCCGTATTAAGCAAAAAATATCAATTGTACTATTTTCAATTTTGATAGTATACACAATCCTAAAGCTTAAAAAAGATGATAGAGTATCTCATATGTCAACCAAGATATTTTAATTCTCTAAGGTGTGAAAGCCTCTTTCCTAAGGTACTATATGGGGCTAATGGAGTTTGATTAGATCAAGTTTTTCTATGATCTAGTTGTTGGCATCTTACTATTCCGTAATATATTGCTCAAGACTTCACTTCCAATTTTGAATGCAACATTTTATGTAGTGTACTTGAAAAAAAATGAAGGCACTAATGTGAGAACCGATTATGTATCATAATCTCCCTACCACCAAGGTTGTATAAAATGACTTATCCGTGTTAGAGATGAAAATATGTGCGTGCTCATGCCAGTCAATTCGTGTTTGATGCTCGTACCCGTGTCGTAACCCGAAAAAATCGTATCATGTCGTGTTGTGCTAAAATTGGCATCCGGGCGGCCCGACCCAGCTCACCCTGAATTCGTTCATGCCGATTGTGTCATGTCGTGCCAGATCGGTTCAGGTCGGGCTATTAGTATTTTATATTATTTTTTGATTTTTTTATATTTAAAAAAAAAATCAATTTTATATTAATAAAGTTTACACTTTATATCATATCATATAATATTTAATATAAATTGTATTATAAACAAATAAATTAGTAACTAAATAATAGCATATAATATTATTATATTAATAAATAATATATATATATATATATATATNCATATCATATAATATTTAATATAAATTGTATTATAAACAAATAAATTAGTAACTAAATAATAGCATATAATATTATTATATTAATAAATAATATATATATATATATATATATGTTATAAGAAGATGCATTCAAATATATTTATTATATAGGTTAATTCCAAAAATATGTTGGAGGAGGGAATTGAATTTGGGTAAAAAAACATAAATAAGTATCTTCTCTACCAAAAATTCTTTAGTATATTAATTGTGTCTGAACATGCTGTGCTCGAGGGGCTCGTACTCACTGGGTCTGTGCGGAGCCTAAAACCCCGAAGGGGCGGCCTAGCCAAACGTCGTCTCTAATCCGAGTTTAGTTTCACCCAAGAGGGAGAGGGCTCTCATTAGACCCTAGTCGGGTTCGTTGCAAGGGGGCCTCATGATGATGAATAGTAAGATACTCCTATAAGTTCATCAAGGCACGCTCCTTCATAATGGTTAGGGATTGCTTATAGTTAAAATGGATATTGTTTTTCAAGTTCCAAAGTCCACATAGACAATACATTATTAAGGATAAGAGTGCATTACTAAATGAACCTTCCAAGATGATCCTCGTTCAGCCAAGCTCCATCCTTTTAAGCATGTAGGTAAGGGAATTTAAAATTTATCTTCAGACGTACAATGGTCCTGAAATAGTAGCTAACTTTTCATGAAAAATATAGGTATTCAACAAATTCATGATGAGGCTATTTATTAAAAACACATGACTCTCCTAAGTGGTAACACAATGTATATAGTCTAACACTTGCCCAAGATTTGATTTGAATCAGTTGATGCTTTAGAACTTATTACCACTTTAATCAAAAGGATTCGAACCTTCAAAAGTCGAAAGCTGCAAAAGCAACATCGACTAAGTACCGTTGTCAAAAACTACTTGCCAATACTGAGGCTTATTACCCTAGACACAAAGTGCATAATTAACAACAATAATACTAGAAAAGAAAATAAGCTATAGAAGGTACTCACAAACTTGAATATCCAGTTATACAATATATACATAGGTTTCATTTGGACATGGAAACTAAGTTTAAAATCGATCTTAATTTTTATTGGTTCTATTAAACGCCAATTCAAAAAATTGTAATGATGATTGGAATCCTACTTTTGATCAATGTTCATGGTTTTCGTCATTTTCAAAACTAAAATTCCTACTTCTAGCAAGAACTAGTTGAAGAGTATAATTGACTTATTTTTTAATTTTTGTTTGTTCTTTCAAGTTTTATTTACTAATTTAGCTTAACTTTTTCTTACTTTATTTTTTATGTTACCTTAAATTAAATGTCATTCTAAAATTTTAATTAATAATTCTTATAGTTAACTCACTTAATTAAGATGATTTTTTAGTTATATTTGCTATATCTAATGAAGTGATTAGTGGACATTAACTTTCCTTTTGCTTCTATATTTCTTTTTTTTTATTTTTTTATGTTGCTCTCCATTTTTAACTTTACTTTTTCATTATTCTTTTTTTAAACAAGTCATCTTTTAATTAACTCACTTAATTAGAATATTAAAGTTAATTTTTATTTATTAAAAACTATTTTTTATTTTCCTTTTTCTTCTATTTTTATTTTTTTGTGTCGTGGCTTATTTTTTTAACTTTGCTTTTTGTTGTTGTTGTTGTCGTTTTGGTTTTTGGTATTAGTATTTAATTAAATCACTTAATTAATATAATATTTCATCGAGATATATTTTTAATTTTAATTAAGTTATAATCGGTAGTATGTTAACTAGGGAAAGGAAAGGAAAAGATGCTAGCTGAGGATTGGAGGGTGAAGGGAAAAAGTAATTCTTATACCCATTCGGTGAGTGTTTACGATTATTCAAATTCGAGGGCGAATTTTATTTTAAGGGTGTGTGTGGGGGGGGGGGGGGGGG
>LTAE01000006.1:14152-27626 GCA_001647135.1 Pontederia paniculata
TTAGAGTTAAAGATGAGGAGATGACATGTTAGATGTACGCATGCTAGGTGTTTGATCTTATGTCTAAATGACTCCTCTCTATGTGTTTGATGTGATAAGAACCTTATGATGAATGTTGTCTTTCCTAATATGATAATGATATTTATATGTCCATCTTATGATCCCTCATGTCATAATAAGCTAATATCTATTGATTAGATATATTTTCATGTATTAAGATTCCATTATAATGCTATGATTCATATGAGACTTGTTATGATCAAATTAGGATTCCATGATGTAAATTACTGTAATGGTATACTTCTTTCATGTTTGGAACCTTGAATGTGGTAGACATTGAGAACTATGAACCTTAGATTATGCATATGAACTCTAGGACGGACATATGAAACCTAGGTTGGAACTTAGAACTCAATTGAATGTAATTCGATGCTTTTAGTGCCTAAATTGGGATGTCAAGAACCCTAGAATGTGGAAATTCCCTTACATGTGAACTATCTTGAGAATGATAAGTTTATGGGTATGAAATGATTGAATTTGGGGGTCAAATAGGGTGAAAACGAGTTTTCAGGACAATCATCACGGGTCGTGATGTCACATCACGGGCGTGACAGGCTCGTCATGGGCCGTGATGTCATATCACGGACTGTGACCAGCTCTTCATGGGTCGTGATAAGTTATCACGGGCCGTGAAACCAAGGTCGTGACAGGAGGTCGTGGAGAAGTCATGACCGTTTGGTCACGACCGTGATGGAATATCACGGGTCGTGACACGATGGTCGTAACGACCAATACGGGTCGTATCTCCCATCCCGGGCGAATTTCGGTCCGGTCGTAAAATTTCGTTACAGCTGTATCGGACCTCGTCCATTTCACGCATTGGCCACGACCGTGACAAAGTGTCACGGGCCGTGAAGGGATAGTCACGGGCCGTTACGGCTTGTAACGGGCCGTGACACACAGTATCACGACCGTGATGGGCTCATAACCGCCCGTGATGACTCAAGATATTTTAAATCCATGTTATAGATTGATGTTATCTTTCAAATGCTTAATGAAATCACTTGTATACTTTGTTTTATGCTCGTGTAAGATAGCAAATCATGTTTGATGTTTGTAATACACCAAGACAACGAGACACATGCAAAGCCGTAACTAAGTTAAAATCACAAGATTGATTGCTATGATTGATGTATTATGAAGATGAAACATGAATAACTTAGTCGAGGCGCATCAGTTATGTATGTTATCTAGGATGTCATGTCTATTCACTAGCGGCGGTGTGCTCCCAAATGAGATGCGATGTCCACTCATTAGAAATAGTGAGTGTGCTCTCGGGGATGCGATGTCCACTCGTTAGCGTTAGTGAGTATGCTCCTAGGACCCCACAAGAGGGTCGGTGTGTTCCCAAATAAGATGCGATGTCCACTAATTAGAAATAATGAGTGTGCTCTCGGGGATGCGATGTCCACATGTTAACGTTAGTGAGGATACTCCTAGAACCCCACAAGAGGGTGGCCTAGCTAGCCATTACGATGAGGACTGATGTTACCCGAGACTTCGTGTAAAGATAATAATTGGCATTATGATCAAGATGTTTAAAGTAAGATGATGTAAGACAAAGAGAACTCAAATAGATCATATGACTAATATGTAAAGATGTAAATATACAAAGATGATTATCATGAACATAAAATGCTTAGTATCATTTATGTTTCATATATGCATATTTCAATGCTATACTTACGTCATGCAAATGTCATATGCTTATGTTACCTAAAATGGTTTATGTTCCAAGTTTATGCTTATGATCATGATGATGATATGTTATGACACATATATGTTGTATACTAGATGCCGACCTTTACATACTCTAACCAGAGAGTTTCCACCTCCCTTGTTTTTGGATCCATGCAGGCGATGATGCATGAGGGACTTGACGGTGGTGTGCTCATGGCGGCTTTGATTTGCACATGGTCATGTCTAGGTCTTATAGGCTTTTAAGTTATTAGTGTTATATCTAATGAACTTACTACTTTTATTTGATATATCGAGTTGAATGAGCCTAAGACTCATGTTATGGGCCTTATGTTTGACCATGGATTTATGCCCATATGTGATGAGACGATTATGGATTTATGTATGTTTCCGCTGCCTCGAGTTATTATAATCATGATATTATATTTATGTCTTCCGCTGCAATGTCTTTTACTTATTATCATATTTTATGATGTATGTTCAAAGTCCATGTAATACCATCAAAAAGTCTCGCGGGCCAAGCTCAAAAGTGATGCATTTTGAGAACATATAGTTTAACATAAGTAATAATATAATAATCGAAAGGCAAATTGAAAGTTGAAACTTAAAAGTATACATGAATGCCACATAAGCGTATAAAAAAATTATAGAACGACTACATATTCATATCTATAAATTTATATATTACGATGCTAATTAAATTTGGAGTTGGGACAAAATTTGTTGGCTACAGAACAAAAAGTTAACTTGCCGCTGTATGAGAACAGCAGACCAACAACATCAAACACACGACATTGATTGAAAGCAAAATAAATTCAATTAAATTGAACATTTCTTATATGGATAGATATAAGGAATATAAAAAAGTGACCTTTGAACAAGCATGACATTTTATCTCTCTACCTTCCACAATTTTAATTTAATCATGATAATTGGAACATGATCACCACAATGAATTATCAAATTCGCGAACAATCATTATATTCTTTTATCGATTGAATTAAATATGCCATTTTAATATTGTATCTTTTATTTTTTGATTAAATGTTATTGTAACTAGATTGACCGATTGAATCAATAATTGAATTTTGATCTGGTCCAATTAAGTGTAAAATCAGATTGAACCGGACTAAATAAGATTGAACGGGAAAATTAAGAATCCCGATATAAAACCTAGTCTAATTTTAAAATTGAAAACAAATAAATTCAAAATTGAAAAAAAATATTATAAAAACAGAAGGAAAATTTTATAAAAGGAAAAAAAAATTAGCAAAAACAAAATTGAAATAAGAATAAATGTAGGAGGATAATAAATAGGGAGCAGAAATGGAGAAAAATGAAAATATGTGATAATAAATGACAACTAAGAAAGTTAACAATGATATGAATAAATAGCATTATTAGTACAATAATAATATTAATCATCATGTTTTTTGAATAAGCATTAAATTTCATAAAAGGAAAACAATTGATAAAAACAAATTATAAAATATAAAAAAATGGGGGAGAGTAAATAAGGAAAAGAAATGAAAACAACATAATTTCAAGTAAAATATTGGAAAGTTAGGAATAATTTGAGTTAAAAGAATTAACATAGCATTATTAATATTATATAAATAACAATATATCAATCATCATAATTTTTTTATAAGCATTAAAATTTTGAAATGTAATAAATAGATTTAAAAAATGGTTGAAATGGAAGGGATTTAAAAAAAGAATAATAATTTAAATATTTAATAATTTATTAATATTTAGAAAATTGATTCTGGACGGTCCATTTTTTATGACTTTTTAAAAAATTAGGCAAAATGAAAACGGAAAGGAAAAATAAATATAAAAGGAGAATTAGTAGAAAAATAAAAATATGCTAATAATTACTATGCTTCAAGTTAACTATCGAGGTTCACAACATTAATATTGCAATTTGCAATTCAACACTCCAAAATTAAAAAAGAAAGAAAGTCATGCTAAGCTGTTGAACACTTTAAAATGAGTGATAGGGGAGTCGGTGTTTCATTAAATGAAAATACTTTATGACCGGAATATTTTCTTATTAATAAATATTATTTTTTTTCTCTTAATTTTTTTATTATATTTAACATCTTATGATTAGAAAGCTAAGTAACATAGAAAATACTTTTATTAAATCTTTATAAAGAAGAAAAAAAATAAAAATAAAATTTTTCTTAAGTAGATAATATTATGTTACCTATTTTTTTAAATAATATTAAATTTACGACGAATATTAATTTTTCTCCCCTTTTTTTTTTGCATTTCATCATAGATCTAATATATTATGAGTAAAAAAACTGAATAACATAATATTACCTGATTAAATAAAAAATACTTTTATTGAACCCTTAAGGAAATACTATAAATTGATAATACAATAACAACAAAGTCTTATCCCACTAAATGAGATCGGCTACATAGATTATACGAAGTTGTTGCACTCTATGAGTAATCAAATTTTTGAGTATATTATTCATCAATAGATCTCGTTCTATTAGTTCGTTAAGTGTTCGTCTTGGCATTCATCTTCCTATTTTAATTAGACTCATTGTTTTGATCTATTATCCGACTCCTTGTTTGATCTATTAGTTCATTAAGTGTTCGTCTTGGCATTCATCTTCCTCTTTTAATCAGACTCATTGTTTGTTCTATTATCCGACTCCTTGTTTAATCTATTACTCTTACTAATGCATCTAATAATATTATCTTAATATGATCAAACCATCTCAAATGATTCTATATCATCTTCTCAATTTGATAATAATTTTGTATATTTTAAAATACGTTTGAAATATAACATTATAATATCTAGTCATTATATTTCTTTTTTATGTTAATTTTTAATCTTTTTAGATATCCACTAATCTTTAAAATTTATTTTGTATTATTAATACTTAAATAAATTCGAGGTCAATATAAATAATAAATAATATTTATTTAATTAAATCGATAACTTTAAAATTTGGAATAAAGAACACACATACTCTTTTTCAACTCAATCGAAAACTTTAAAAATTGGAATAAAGAACACATACTCTTGGACAAGTTTCATTTATTGGAGTAATTAAATTAAATCGTGGTAACCACACCACCGAACCGACGACATTAATGAGAGACCAGACTTTTTTTTTTTTGGCATCGCCCCCGGGCCACATTTTGTTGTTGCTGCGTCGTCATCCTCAGAACCCAAAATCTGCTGCTGCTGCTAATACTTCTTCTTTTTATTCATTTATTTATTTATTTTGGGTCACTAATTGAAGGATGATGATCAGAGTGAATCAACAAAATCTGCCTGAAGTTTTTTTTTTGGGGGTATACGAGTAGAACTTTAACATCCGACTAAGGTTCTGTTTGACATGTACTAACGGTTAATAGCGAATATCGATTAATGACTAGAGATTAATGAGTAATAATAGAGAGTTAATTATTAAAATTAATAAAAATATTAAGCACATTTGAATCAATCAGTAAATATAAAATGACTAAAAAAAGTAATATTAAAATATTTTGAGGGTATAACCGGAAATAAATTTTAATATAATTGTAGCTACCTTAGATGTTGGTCTTCCAAACGTCTCAAAACGCTGAGTTCCAATCGCTTGTCGTTACTATTAATTATGCTTGTCAAATATTTCAAAATAGCGTATTGATCTGATCAACACTCTACACGTTAGTGTAGATACGATTTTAAAGACGTGTCAAATATGGCCTAATTCAATATTCAGATGAATACGACGGAGATAAATTTTAATTAAAATAAAAATTTTAAAGTTTAAACTTGGGGCTATTAACTTTCGGTCTTTTAATCAGGAGTATGTGCCAACTAACTTTAATTTAAATCTGTCCGCAGTTTGCTGGTAGAAAGAATTGATCGTCAGCTGTGGGTGTTGAGAGTCCACTGTCCGCCAACAATAATAGAAAAGAAAAGAAAATAATAGAAAACCCTTGAAGGTGGGTTTTCTTTCTTCGAGATCTCCGGGTTTTGGTGGAGCCTTTTACTTTGTTTAACATTTCTTAAATGAAAATTAATGTCGGCAAATGTTGAGTTTTTATATTCATCTCTTTTATTACTTTAATTAATGCTGCAGTATAATCTTTTAAAGATTAGCTTCTACTTATTTTGGGTCGATAAAAAAGTTAACGAAGGTTAGTAAAAAAATTAATCAAATCTCTAATACAAATTCATCAAAAAATTAATTAGGTTTTAAATTCGAATTCTTAAAAAAAAATAAGTAAACCTCGTTATAGTATTACACGAGAAATTCTAAAAAAAATCAATTCGAGTTCACAAAATATTAGTTTAGCCTGTTTGACTTGACATATAAGTAAATTAATTTTTTTATAAGTAAAGTTTTAGAAATTTTTTATGTTCAATAAATAAAAATATACTTATTATTTATAAGTTGAAATTTTTTTTTTTACAAAAAAGATAGCAAAATTTTCCTAATTTATTTGTAAAATTATTAACTTATTAATTTTGATCAATTATGTTACTTTTTTATTTATATTTATTATCATTATTATTATAAAATTTCAAGAATATCTTAGTTGATATTTAATTTAATAAATAATATTGACTATTTACTAATATTATTAACATATAATTACTTATATTTTAAAATAAATATCAATAATTAAAATAATTATCAAGATTAATATTTATTAGATATTTTTTTAGCAGTTAAGTCAAACGTGCCATCCTCAAAAAATTTACTAATAAATTCTATAAGCGATTAGATCTCGATGTGTGTGTATTTTTTTATTTTAGCGATCGAAGTTTTATGCAACAAACCCAAAGATAATATAACATTAATAATTAATAGTAAATTAATTTATTAACAAAGGACAATTTAGTCTAATAAAAAAATAGAAAAAAATAATAATAGCTGGCAGAGACGAGAGGAGAGAGAAAGAAAGAGAGGAGAGAGAAAGAGAGCCAAATCCCATTAGCACGCGACCACCACCACCAACAACACAAGAAGAAGAAGAAGAAGCCGGAAAAAAAAGAGAGGGAGGAAGAGGAGGCGGCGGCGGCCACTACCGTGCTCCGATCTGCCTGCTGCGGCGGCCTTCGCCGACGTCGGAATGCACCACGGCCTAGTGGTCGGTGAGGCGAGGATAGTGATGTAGAGCACAGGAGGAACCGAGGCTTGTGGAAGAAGCCGCACGGTGGTCGCGCTCGCCGGAGCTCGATTCGTCGGAGATTGTTTCCGATCTTACTCCGGTGAGCTCCTAATGACTTGGACCACATATTTTTTAGTGTTGATTCAGCTTTGTTTAGTTTTGGTGATTGATCCGTTGGCTCGGCCGTGCTCCCTTTTCTCAGATCCGTCTTCGGTGGTTCCTCCTTGTCGCGCGTGGGATTGCTGCTGCTCCTCACTGAAGAGAGATGTGGGTGCGGCAGGTCCAGGAGAGAAGTTAAACTGCTAGGTAAATTAATATTGATCATATATGGCAATTTTATCTTCTTTACTTGGAAAATTTTCTTGATTGAGGGTGTGAAATGTAGTAAGTAGTAAATGATGTGTGGAAATTTATGAAAAAAAGTTAACAATGGCATCGATGGAATGTTACCATGGTTAATTAATGAATGTATTAGCTTTTCTGCAACGAATCCTTAATTATGACTATGGAATTTGAGGATATAATTTCTGTTTCCATATGTGTAAGAAAATAATAGATTAAATCATGTCAAGTAACTATAATTTTATTTGACGTTATCTTACTAACTGTAACATGTGTAAACTTACTCATGTGAAACTATCAGTATACAGGAAAATGGGTGCTCTGCCGTGTATACATTGCAAGCTTTTTTACCTGAAATAGTTGTAATCTTGGTTCAAAGGATTTCTAGTTTTTTCTTAAACCCAAAATTAGGAGTAATTTTAGTTCACAAAAAGTGTACTGCATATATTGCTGCAGTATGTTACTACAGCAGAATTCTAGTAACACTGTGGCAGTTACAATGACCCAAGAATGTAATAAGAAAAGCAGTTAAATTTGAATTTCTTTGTGCGGCAATGTCAACAATTAAGTAGTGGTACTAATCTGACTATTAGTAAATATGTACATATTAAAATATCTTTATTTGGGCTTGTCAAGAATCTTTAAAATAGGAATTAGAGAACTTCATGTCTAGGTGTGTAACGTATAGTACAGTGATCGGAAACTTGACTCTTAATAAGCGGCATATTTATAAATGGATATTTTAATTGTTAAAAAACATCATAATTATATTGTAGGTGGCATGGGTTCAAAAACTTTAGATGATTGTGGGCATGAGACTCATTGTTTTGGGCATGAGTCTCATTTTCTACATTGCTGATAAACCGCCACTAACGATGACATATATGATTGATAGTGATGGTTTTTATTAAATATGATATCACGTTATATTTGACGCATCGACAGATATGCCAAAATTTTCGGAAATCTGATAGTTAGGATATATTGAACGAATGATTTTTCAATGGTTTTGGATTTGAATTCGAATATGTGATTTTACAGGTTCACCTCTCCTTGTGATGGCTAACGGTAAAGTTGGTCATCACATTTCATGTTTTTGTCGGTTATTCTCTTGCTTGCAGTACTTTTGTGCTCATCTAGGATTTGGTTTCATGTTCCAGTTGTTGTTGCAGCGGGAGAATGACATCGGAAAAGTGGATCAAGATCTTGACTTTTGGTATTTTATGCTTCAGGTCGGTCTTTGGCACCACTGATCCTGGCGATTATGCCATTCTTGATAATTTTCGAAAGGGACTGTCGAATGCAGATCTCCTTAAATGGCCGACGGACAACCAAGATCCTTGCGGCCCCCCTCTTTGGCCTCATATATTTTGTTCCGGCACTCGGGTGGCACAAATCCAAGTTCAAAATTTGGGACTTAATGGTCCCCTCCCTGAGGACTTCAATAAACTCACCATGCTCAGCAACATCGGTCTCCAAAGAAACAACTTTAGCGGGAAATTGCCATCCTTCAATGGTTTGTCCAATTTACAGTACGCCTATCTTGGCTACAATCAGTTCGACACCATCCCGTCAGACTTCTTTGTTGGACTTGATAGCTTGCAGGTTCTTTCTTTAGATCATAACCCTTTGAATAGCAGTGGGTGGATGTTGCCGCCAGACTTGGCGAATTCAGCACAACTCACGAATTTGACACTCATGGATTGTCATCTTGCTGGCCCACTGCCAGATTTCCTAGGGAAAATGAGTTCTTTGACAGTTTTAAAGCTTTCTTACAACAATCTCACTGGTGAGTTACCAGCAAGTTATTCGAGTCTACCATTGCAGATTCTGTGGCTGAACAATCAGAATGGACCCCAATTGTCAGGCTCACTTGATGTTATTGCCTCCTTGACAACATTGAGTAATGTTTGGCTTCATGGGAATCAATTTTCTGGGAGGATTCCGAGTTCGATTGGTGCATTAGTTTCCTTGGAACGAATGTGGCTGAACAATAACCAACTTGTTGGTCTTGTGCCTGAGAACTTGACAAACTTGCCGGCCCTTCAAGAGTTGAAATTGGATAACAATATGTTTGTAGGGCCAATTCCAAAGGTGAGCTTCAGTAATTTCACATATGCTAGTAATTCTTTTTGTCAATCTACCCCAGGAGTTCCTTGCTCGCCTGAGGTTACAGCACTTCTGGATTTTCTTGGGGGTGTAGAGTACAACCTGCAACTGTCAGGAACTTGGAAGGGAAATGATCCTTGCAATTGGATTTCTATTTCATGCTCTAGCGATAAGAAGGTTACTATTATAAATCTTCCAAATCATCACCTGAGTGGCACAATTAGCCCTTCCCTTGCAAAATTAGATTCTCTGACCAATGTTGTACTTCACAACAATAGTATTAATGGTACAATCCCTATAAACATGACAATGATGAAATCACTAAAGACCTTGGATGTCTCTTATAACAACATCTCACCTCCAATACCATCATTTGCAAAAAGTGTGAACCTCATTCTTGACGGAAACAGTTTGCTGTCTGATCCAAAGCCTCCTGGTTCTTCTCCCACCGGTTCACCTCCATCGGAAGGTTCAGGTAGCCCTTCAGGAGATTCTTCCACTTTACCTGCCGCAGGAAATGACTCGAAGAGTTCAAATAATAAAAAAATTCTTATTGGAGTTGTTACATGTGCTTTAGGGGTATTACTTGTTATACTTGCAGTATTGTTCTTTTATTGCCGTCGGAAAGAGAAAAAGAAGGCTTCTGCAGCATCAAGATCCATCGTTGTCCACCCTAGAGATTCTTCTGATCCAGACAATTTAGTTAAAATTGTTGTTGCCAACACTGTAAATAACAGCTTGACTGCTAGTGAATATAGCCTACATAGTGGTGGCACAAATGATACACATATGGTTGAGGCTGGGAACCTTTTAATATCAGTTCAGGTTCTTCGAAATGCTACACACACTTTTGCATTGGAGAATGTTCTTGGCCAAGGTGGATTTGGTGTAGTCTACAAGGGAGAGTTGGATGATGGAACAACCATAGCAGTTAAGAGAATGGAAAGTGCAGTTCTAAGTAACAAGGCTTTAGATGAATTTCAGGCTGAAATCAATATCCTTTCAAAGGTTCGTCATCGTAATTTGGTATCCATCCTAGGCTACTCTGTTGAAGATAATGAAAAACTCTTAGTGTATGAGTATATGCCTCGAGGTGCTCTAAGCAAGCATCTCTTCCAATGGAGACAGCTTGACTTGGAACCTTTGTCTTGGAGACAAAGGCTTAATATCGCATTGGATGTTGCCCGGGGAATGGAGTATCTTCACAATTTGGCCCATCAATGCTTCATCCATAGAGATCTCAAGTCCTCAAATATTCTTCTTGGCAATGATTATAGGGCAAAAATTTCAGATTTTGGACTAGCAAAGCTGGCTCCCGATGGAAAAGATTCTGTTGCAACACGACTTGCTGGGACATTTGGGTATTTAGCACCAGAATATGCTGGTAATGTCTTCTACTTTAGTGTTTCTTTAGATTAGATTAAGTATTTTTCTTTTGAAAGTAAATTAAGCTCTCCAGTTGCTTTTAATCTGATATAAAATATGTCATATATTAAGTTAGAAGCAACTGGAGAGCTTAAACAAACCTCATTTTTAGCAACTCTGTAACTCGCATTGCAAAGTATATTATTAAAAACTTATTTAAGAAAATGCTCTTCTGGGTTATCATTTGTTTTTTTTACCATGAAAGGACTTTGAAAGTTCACTGAAAGTTCTTTGTTCTTTTTGAGTGGCTGTTGAAAGATTGATACATGAGAGTATGAGACTGCACTTTGCGCTAACTAGTTGCCTGAATTCATAACTTGATTTCTTTTACAGTATGCAGTTCTGAATTACTTATTTCTTTCTTGTTGTTGTCCCCTTGTTTTCAGGCCTTAACTTCAATTATAGAATTATCTAATAGGGAATTATCTTTTCATCAAATTTTTATATTCTTTTAAATTGCACACGTGTATTGGTTTATATCTTTGTGCTGGTTTGATGGTAAAAAGTCTACTTATTGGTAACACTTTGTCATGAATTCAGTGACAGGAAAAGTTACGACGAAGATTGATGTCTTCAGTTTTGGAGTTGTTCTAATGGAACTATTGACTGGTCTGATGGCACTAGATGAAAATCGGTCAGAAGAAAGCCGTTATCTAGTCTCGTGGTTCTGTCACATGAGAACCAACAACGATAAGCTCAGGAGCATCATTGATCCGTCACTTGATGTGACAGATGACACCTTTCAGAGTATCTCCATCTTTGCCGAACTTGCAGGACATTGTGCCGCACGAGAACCACACCAGCGACCTGGCATGGGCCATGCAGTAAATGTTCTTACTCCTCTTGTTGATAAATGGAAGCCCGCGTGTGATGACCAGGAGGAATACTCAGGTATCGATTTCGGCCAGCCTCTTCTTCAGATGGTAAAAGGATGGAAGGAAGCCGACCGTACCACGAGCATCAGTTCACAAAGCCTTGACGACAGTAAAGGAAGCATCCCGGGCAGACCTGCTGGATTTCCGGAATCTTTCACTTCAGCCGATGGACGATGAATCAGAAAAGAGATCCTTGATTTGCGTACTCTGTCTTGTTATCACTTATCAACTGTGTCTGTCCTTGTAGAAAGAAATCTTTCGGAGGAATGCTGTTTTTCCTTTATAGCAGTAAATAAAGATGTTTGAAGTCGATGTAGATAGTTCCATAAAAATCTTCTGTCACATATTTTACTTTGGATGTGCAGCAAACTTTGTAAGAAAATAGTCCGAGTCAGTCTGGTGTCAAAACATTTCCTGAATGTAAGTGGCACCAAGTGGTTAATTTACTTGTATGCAATGAGTTAGTCATGTTCTCCTTCATAGGTGCAATTGCTTGCTGAAAATTATTCAAAATGTGCTCATATTTTTTTTTCTTGGCCAATTGTGAGTTCATCGGCTGCATCACTAGAAACCTTGTTTCTTTTCCCATGTTTTTTGTCTTTTAATCCTAGTAGTACATAACTATTTCATTTAAATTTGTTGGGTTACTTACTTTTAGCTCTTTAAATACTAGAAAATATTTATTTAAGCGAACTGAAAAAAAAAAGATTTTGTCAAAACATTTCCCCACATATTTATTTTACTTTATGTCACAATTTTCATTATTAAATCTTTTCCTAACCTGATTACATTTTCCATTCAATTTTTTTAAATGAAAGATGGTCATGATGCAGGACTTTTTTTTTCAATTTTCAACAACAACGACGATAAAGCCTTATTTCACTAGGTGGGGTCGGCTACATGGATCATACGACGTTATTGCGCTATTCGTTGATCCATGTTCATGAGATTCGATGAGGTTTTACGTTGGCTGTCGAGCCTTAACACAACCCTTCTCCTTTATCCGAACTTGTGACCGACTATAAATATAGGCAGAGTTTCTTTTTTCAATTTTCAATCAACAATTTTAGTTAACGGAAAGTTATTTCCATTTAACGCTCAAATTATGATTTTTTTATACTTTAATATTACACAACATGTCCCACTAATAGTTGCATTACATATTCCTCGTCATAATGTTATAGTGCAGGTCTTCAATGAGCATATCATAATAATAAATTGGCCAAGTCGGAAAAAAAATGTCGGCCGAATGAAATTGAAGTATCGACTGTGCCGACACCAAGTGAATCACCATCGTTCAATACTAAATGAACAGCGTGATTGCATGCTAAAAAAACTATTTTAAAAATCGCACCTAGAAAACAACCTCATTTATTGTAAAGTGAGAAAAGAAAAATTGAAAAGAAAATATCATATATTCTGGGTCAATTCCCATTGCTTACTAACGCACGTGTGTATAGATACTAAAGATCCAACATAAGTTGTGTGCCCCGAATTGAAAGAACGGGAGTTAGGGCCTCTTTGACTAAGCTTATAAGTAGGTTAAAACTATTTATAAGTAAATTTTAGAAAATTTACATGTTTGGTAACTAAAAAAATATACTTATAAGTTGAAAAAAAATAAGCAGGGTCCCCCCTGCTTATTTTTAAAGTTGTTGGCTTATTAATTTTAACCAATTATATTACTCTTTTATCCATAGTTTTTAATATTATTATCATATAACTTTAAGGGTATATTAGTCAATATTTATTTTAACAAACATTACAACTACTTATTGATATTATCAGCACTTTTATCCAAACATGTAACTACTTATATATTAAAA